>VDFB02271358.1:95351601-95602806 GCA_007258455.2 Sequoia sempervirens | reverse complement strand
TAACCCACAAACAAAAGAATAATTTTATTATTTAGAAAAATAGAGCTTACATGGAGAGGATCTCAAACTCAAGTTCTACAACACATGCAAGTTACAAAAGCTATAGAATCACCCTTTCGCAATATGTGAGCTTGTCCCCAAAAAGTTACCCAAAAAAATTAGAAACCCACCCATAAATAGAGCTCCTCTTTGGTTTGGAGCCAAAACAACATTCAAATTTGAGTTTAGGTGGTTTGGCGCCGAAAAATTACAACTTGAAGTTCAAATTTCAAAAGAACATTTGCAATTGTATCTTCTAGAAAGTGCGCCAACTTCTCGGGGCCATAACTTTTGATCTAGGACTCCAATTCGCAAACCGTTTGAACCATTGGAAAGGTCTCGAAGTCAATAACACACTCAAAATTAGCTATGCCAATTTTGGCAAGTTTTGGGGCCGTTTCGGGAACTCTAAGTGCCTCAAATCTAACTGGGAAGATTTTTAGGTGCAAATCTAGGAAACTAAAACTGCAATATCTTTCAACCCAGGAATAGAAAATAAAAATCATAAATTGAGAATTTCATTATGACGAAAAGGGTATCCAAAAATGTAAAAACATCTAAAAAACCGAGAAACTTGAAATTTAACTATTTTTGGGTGATGCAAGATTGCCCTTACACCACTGGATGCTCCTGCATCAAATTTTTATCCTCACTCAAAAAACTCTTCCTTTGCAGCTACTACATCTGCTCGAATTGGAAATTCAGATCTAGTCCTCGACAATCAGATACTTGTGCAATTTCTCCTTCTAATGCATCTACTAAAAATCCTTTTGCAATGGATTCATCATGTTGTAATGCATCTGCAAACCTCCTGGTTATATCATGATAAAATTATGCCAACTTCAAAAAATAATCCAACCATCCTACCCTTGTGAAAATGGGTAGCACTAATGGATCTTCCAATATCTGTTTATGTGCAACTGGCTTCCTTCAGATAATGTCACCTCCCATGGTGATGTATTGTACCTCTAATAAAAAACTCTTCAAGAACTCTGAAAATTCAACCCATATTTTAATCTCAATAGTCCACCAACCCAAGTTATATGTTACTCTTGCATGCACCTTTCCTTCAACAACTTCAATCAATTTTCCTTTTTCTCCTCTGTTCAACTTCTATAAGCTTGAAAGGTTCTAAATTAGCTTGAATTTAGGTAATTGTCAACTAGAATTGACAGGAAAAAATTTGTAGGTGTAAAACAAATGGAAAAAAGGTTTGTACGTTTTTTGTGTTTGGCTTTTTTTGATTTTTGGTGGTGGAAACTAAAATTTTGGCTTATATATTACCCTTCCCCCCAACTTAAATTCTTGAAGTGTCCTCACTTCAAGTTAGGAAAAATAGGTGAAGGTAATAATTGCAAAGTATGGAAATAGCAGTAATGAATGGAAAGTATGATAGATTTAATGCAAGTACATATTGAACATAATGAAAATCCATGTTAATTATGGTTGTGTAGTATGCGTACCTGGCATATATTATGAATTGAACTTCCACACATGTGAAACTTATTTGGAGAGTATCTAATGCATGATGCAATTTGACATGAGTTAATTGCAATGAATGCATGTATGGAGTGTGAAATTAATGACAGGCTAGCACATGGTTTGGAATGAAGTGAAATGTACAAATGAGGGAAGTTGATGTGATAGTCCAAATTCTTGAAATATGAAATATGCATCATGAAATGAAATGATCATGTTGCATGTACCAATATGAAAAGTTTATTTGCTGTATGTGTGATGAAAAATTGGAGTGAAAGGCAATGATCTACAATTAATGTGGCACCAAATTTTGAAATTTCTAATAGATAGCATTGTGGGTTTCTTCGGCTATAGGTCCTAAATTCATGTATAATGTTCTACAGGTCCCTATTGCAATAGGTCCTTGACTGAAATATAATAGATTTAATGCATGAAGCTATGAGTCCCTACCAAATTATGGAGAATGCTACAATTTTTTTTTTTATCATTGTAACTATGTTGTGTGTGCATGTGATATAGATTAGTAATTAAGCTTGTGTGATATCATAGGATGAGTTATGTAGCTCAACTACTAAGTACTTGAAGAACTTGGTACATCTGCTGCTAAGTCATCATTGTGTGGTTTTGTACTTGTTTCTAAATCATTGATAATACCATACTTTTGGATGAGAGAAAGAATGAAATAATCTTTTTGTACCCATTTTTAATAAATCTTCAACCTGTGGCCATTAACCAATAGTGAGAACCTGACTGCATCTATGCTCTCCAACTTGACTACCCCATTAGGAAAGAATTGGATTATCTCATAGGGTCCCAACCATCTAGATTGGAGTTTTCCCTTAAAATATTTATATCTTGAATCATACAATAAGGCCTAGTCTCGTACATTAAATTCCCTTGTATTTATATATTGGTCATGCCATTTTACCCTATGTTTTTGTACTATCTTTGTATGATGCATTACTTCCATCCTAATTTCATCCAACCCATTTAAGTTGTACAATCTCTCATTTTTTTCTACTATGAGGTCCATGTCTAATTCCACTGTTGTTCTGAGTGTTTTATACTCAAACTCTATTAGGAGAACTGCTGTTTTTCCATATACTAGTTCATAGGGGGTGAAACCAATAGTTATTTTCCATGTTGTTTTGTATGCCCATACTGCTTCTAGCAATCTAGCAGCCTAATATTTTATGTGTAACTATATTGTCTTGGTCAGAATACTCTCAATTTCTTTGTTGGTAACCTCCACCTAACCATTGGCATGAGGGTGATAAGGTGCGGATTTTTTGTGCCTTAATTTATATTCTTCAACCAATTTTTTAATGAGCTTTGAAGTAAGTTGTGGACCTTGATCAATTACTATTTCCTTGGGTACTCCATACCTAGTAAATATCTCTTCATATAGGAATTTAGCAACATTTCCATCTGTGGAAAATTTAATGCATTCACTTCCACCCACTTGGTCAGATAGTCAGAGCAAACCAAAATGTACTCCTTGTTGTTAGATGTAGGTGAAATTGGGCTAATGAAATCTATCCCCCATTTTTCAAAGGGTGCTAGTGTCAATTGTGGCTGCAAAGGCATTTCATTAGTCTCGGTTGGCTTACCCATTCTTTGGAATTTGTCATAGCTTCTTGTGTACTTGATAGAATCTTTGTGCAAAGTTGGATAGAAGTAACCTATTGTGAGGATTTTTAATGCTATTTGTTTGGCTGCAAAGTGACCCCCACAAGGCTCATCATGGAAAGCTTTCATTATATCAAACACTTCATCTTATCTCATACACCTTCTCATGATATTGTTTGGGATTGTGTATAATATATAACAAGATACCCAAGAATATGGGAAACACTTGTGCACTAGTTGTCTCTTTTCCCTTGGAGAAAAGTGTGTTGGTATCTTCCCTGTCACTAAATAATTTGCAATGTCAGCAAACTAGGGTGTATGTACATTAAGGGAAAAAAATGCTCATTTTGAAATGAGTCGTCTACTACCCCTTCTACTTGGTGGCAACCTTGACAAAAAATATGCTACTACATTAGCCTTCCCAGGCTTGTCCACTATTGTGATCAAATTCTTGTAGGAGTAGCCATCTAACTGGCCTGCCCCTACCATAATTTTATTCATCAAGTATCTTATATTTGTATGATCTATGTGGACAAGAACTACATATCTAGTGATGTAATTCTTGAATTTGTTGATGGCATATACTACTGCTAGCATTTTCTTCTTTGTATAGTGTAATTTAGCTTTGCTCCCTATAATTTCTTGCTAATGTAGTAAATAAAATATTCTTTATTGCCTTCTATCTGACCCAAAACTACTCCAATAGAAAAATTTGAATCATTAGTGTGTATATGGAAGGGTAATGTCTAATTCGGTCCCCTCAAAACAAGTGCTTTGTTTAAGGTTGCTTTAAGTTCCTCAAAAGAATGTTGACACTTTGATATCTAGTAAAATTCTATATCTTTAGTTAGCAGAACAAAGAAGGGTGTTGCAATCTTATTGAAGTCCTTAATGAACCTCCTATAATAGATTGCATGGCATAGGAAGCTTCTAACTATGGATGTAAATCTTAAGTAAGCTAAACATGATTGTAATAAGCAATTTAAAATAATTTAATTAGCTAAATCAAGTTACATTCCCAATGGAATTCTTGCAAAATTAAACTAGGAAGCCATTAAAACTTGAAATAAAGCTCAAATTACACAAAGAATCCTAATTAAACTCAACAAACCTTATCCCATTGGGGGATTGGTACTAATTTGGGTGTGGAATTCAACCCATTCCCAATCCCATTTTGTTGAAATAAGCTTGGATGCTATGAACTTTTTTCCAATCAGTTTTATTAAAGAAAACAAATGAAATTGATGAGATGTGTGTGAAGCATGATACAAAACTAGATTTAAAATGCTAAATGCTAAGATAATTCATAAAGAGGATGAAATATATGCTAAATGTAAACAAAATTCAAAGCTGCAATCCATAGATTCCAAAATATGCTAAAATGGATGCAAGCTAAGTTACCATGAAAGCCATTAATGGATGCTTAAGCTAAATCGATGAAATTAATCTAATATGATAAATAAAAGTGCTCAATATGGATGCAAGCTAAGTGTGAGTTTTAAAAACATGAATTTTCTATCAAAATATGGATCTATTTATAGGAGATCAAATGAAAAATAATGGATGAGATTGAAAATATCAATCAATGGTCAACAATGAAAGGAAGATGAAAAATCAATTGAGGATTCCAATCCATGGTCAAAGTTGAAAGTTGACAAGGATCAACTAATTTAATCAATGGTCTAAATTAGCTTTAAAAAAAAACACTTCCTAAGAATTAGGAAGAGGTTAAGAGATATTTTGGAGGAATGAGTGCACAAAAGCAAATATTCCATAGGAATATTCTCTTTTGGAGGAATGTACAGAGGAATATTCCAAGAATATTCTCTTGCAAATGGGAAGGTGAGGATAGTTAGCAATTTAGTTAATTAAAACTAAATTTAAAAGTGCAAGATGGAGAATAATAGGATATTCATTAAATTACTAATTTATTTGATGAAAAGGGGAATGCAAAATGATATTTAATTAAATAGTTCAGGGTTATTTAATTAAATAAGAGGGTCTAGGGTTTAAATTAAATAATTTTCATTATTTAACTAAACAAGATGAAATTTAAGTGTGAGAAGGGGTGAATTAACCCAATTAGGTCAATTAGATTAATAGGTGAAAAATAAGGCATTTTATTAAATAGCCAGGCCAATTTAATCAAATAGGTGAAAAGATGATGGATTTCAAGATGAAATGATGTTAATATATCAAATTTAAGTGTATAATACTATTCAAGACATTTTTAAGTGTCTACACTAACATCTCTCTGTCTTTGTGGAACAAGTAATATAGAAATGATCTCTATCTTATGTTTGTCAACTTGAATCCCTTCACTGGATATGAAATGCCCTAGAACAATTCCCCGAGTCATCATCATAAAGAAATTTTCATTACTTAAGGACAAACTATGTTCTTTAGATCTTTTCAAAACCATTTCCAAATTTGTAAGGGCTTCTTCATAAGTTTCCCCATATGTGGTGAAGTCATCCATATATATCTCCATAGATTCATGAGCATAATCAAAGAAGATGCTAAGCACTACCCTGTGGAAAGTAGTTGGGGCATTGCATAACCCAAAGGGTATGACATAATAGGTATAAGTACCCTAAGGGCATGTGAATGTTGTTTTGTCCTGATTCTCTAGAGCAATCTTTATATGATTGTAACCATTAAAACCATCTAGGAATGAAAATTACTTCTTCCTTGCTAAAGAGTCAAGCACTTGATCAATGAGGGGTAATGGGAAGTGGTCTTTCCTAGTGGTTGTGTTCAACTCCCTATAATCTACACATACCCTCAATTTTCCACTTTCTTAGGGACAATAACTAAGGGTGACACCCATTCACTATCAGATATAGGATAAATGAAGCTTGCATCAAGTAGTTTTTGGAGTTCAGCTTTAACTATTTCTCTCAAAGCAAGGTTCATTGACCTTTGAGGCTATCTAATGTTTCTAAAACCATCATTTATATAGATCCTATACATACACAAGTTAGGATCTATGCCATTCATGTCATGGTAGTCCCATGCAAAGGCTACTACATTTTCCTCTAGCATTTTATTCAGGGAATTTTGTTGCTCTTCAATTAGTTCATTGTTTATGTTCAACATTTTTCTTGGAAATATTTCTAATGTTTTGGATGATGCTTGCACAGATGTGAGGTCAAGTATAGGAATATTTGGTACACACTATTGTGGCAGTAAGGAATGAAAAATTTGAGAAATTTCTTCTGATGAATTGGAAGGTATAATGTTCTACAAAGGATCTTGTAAGTAGGAAAGGAAGTCTTGTTATTGCGGGTTCCTACCATAGTCATTCTGTATTATGTGAGAAATTAGACCATCTTCATCCAACAAAGGGATACATTCTATTGCCATTAAAGTCTGTATGGAATAGCACGATCATCCTCATCCAAGGTGGGCCATATGGTTTGCTCAAGATCAACATAAGGTTAGGTTGGAGGATAGAGAACCTTTCTTGGTTACAATACCATTTGATATTATCATATTTCTAGACCTACAACCTATGAATGCATCAATTGTAGCTAACCATGGTTTGCCTAAACTGAGTAGATATCTTGTGAGGTTGACCTTTGGATATAAGACTATGAAATCAACAAGATATTCCCAAGAATCTAATGCTATAACTAAATCCTCAATGATTCCCTTAGGCTTTATTGTTGACCTATCTACCAATTGTAAAATAGTAAGTGTAGGTCTAAGGTTGGATAATTCAAGGAGTTGCATTGTTTCCTTAGTCATGATATTGATTACTGCCCCTAAATCAATCAAGGTGTTCTTGATAAGGGTCCCATTAATCTTAACATCCACTACTGGAATACTAGGATCTGTATATTTAGGGACAATTGTGTTCCCTAACATAATATCAAAAAGGTTTCTTAGGACAAGAACTGTCTGAGGATCCTAAGTCCTCTTTCTTTTTGGTTTCTTAAGACATAGGTTCCTTATTGTCTTGGTATAAATTGGTATATCTTTTATGGCTTGGATGAGAGGAATTTTGATACTTACATCCTTTAGTTGACCCAATAGGTCCGTCTTAGATTGAATTTGATGTACTGGTATGGCTAAGCACTTAGTAAATGGAGGATATGGACTTGAGATAGTCTTGTTTACCTGATTTGAATCACTTGCACTAGGGATGAATTTTCTAAAGCTTCAATAGTAGGTTCCTCATCTTCCATTTTAGTAATTTGTTGGGATGAAGGACCAGCTAGTAATTTTACTAACCTAAGGTGGACATCACTCACCTCTAATCCATAGGTGGGGTATTGTATAGCCTCATTAGTATAAGCCTGTTGGAAAAACTTGTTGTTAGGGTTAAGTGCAGGATGGGTAGGTAACTGTGGTGCTCTTGGTTGCTGAGATGTTGAATTGGATGGATTAGGCATAATGGCTTGTTTTTTTAGTTGAGGAGGGAGCAAAGGATGCTAGTAATTCATGTTTTGCTGCTGCCACTACTGGTCTTTGCCATTGTGGCTACCATTGGTTTTGTTGTGTTGACCATTGAGGATTATAACTGGAACCTTGAAAATTTTGTTGTGACCATGCATTTGGTTGCTGTTGGAATATGGCTTTGATGAGGTCAACTTTGGCTACTTGTGTTGTTATTGATGTCAACTTGAGTCTACAGTTTGATCTGCAGTATCAGGTGTGCTTGTACCGATCGAGAATCTAAGTTTCTATATTCTATTGGCAGAGAAAGTAAAGAACATGTCATCCGGTTGGTATGCTGATCCAAATAATTCTCCGGACCACTATTTTGAAATGTGGATCCCCAAGTAGGTTTTCTTAGCTTGTACACTATTCTACTAAAGAAGTTTTTTTTTGTGCATTGATCATAGTTCAAGTTAAGAGCTTTGGTGGCATGTTTTATGATTTATTTTTCATTGTGGCCAATATGCTTGATGTGGTGGATCACAGATGTATGTGGAATAATTACTTTGCTATGTCATATGTTTATAACCTTGGTATGGG
This sequence comes from Sequoia sempervirens, assembly GCA_007258455.2. Taxonomy (NCBI): domain Eukaryota; kingdom Viridiplantae; phylum Streptophyta; class Pinopsida; order Cupressales; family Cupressaceae; genus Sequoia; species Sequoia sempervirens. The sequence goes on along the minus strand of VDFB02271358.1, from coordinate 95,594,676 downwards.
TCCTCTCTATAAGTCTAACTGACTTATGAAGGTACACTTCATTTCTAATTAAAGATTTAAGGCTGACATGGTCGATATAAGCAAATAATATTATATTTTGTTGAAAGGCTGACATGTATTGAATTTTTGGGTTAGCAGATATATAAGGAAGATCAATAATTCACCTTGTGTATGCGTGATGTGAAGAGAGATATTTGTGTGCGAAAAAGAGTAGAGCAGTTGATTGATCGAATGTAGTTGTAATACTAAAGGGTTTTCAATAGGAGAACAAAGCAAAGGAGAATAGATTTGAGTAGAATGTTCAAAGCCAAATTGTGCGCTTCAGTGGAATTGAATCCAAGCATTTACAGATGCTATATTTTTAATTCAAAATTTGTTGTAATCTATATTATAATAGTATGGAAGTGAGCCTCTTTCTTTGAGCAATGAGCTCTAGGAAGTGCGCCTGAATGCAAGTGCATTCCCCTCTTTTATTTTACTTTTAATAGAGTAAAATTTGTGGATTAATCTCCATTGTGGTTATTCCCCTAACAGGGTTTCCATGTAAAAATATCTGGTGTTGTGGTGATTATTGATGTGACTGCATGTTTTCATCTATTATGTGTTGCTAATGTTATATAAAGTTCTATTATTGTTGTTGATGGTTGTTAGATCGGTTTTGTAAATCAAAATTATTGAACATTGATTCACCCCCCCTCTCAGTGTTCCTTGCATCTAACAGTTGCTGCTAGTTCCAATTTTTCTAAGGGTTTTTCCATTGATAAAGGTTTTGCCACTAGTTTTGGTTATTTGGTTAGGGCTAAGAATTCCAAGGAGAAAAATTATGATTTCCAATTAGAAAAAATGAATTGAAATTCAGAGGGTCTTTTAGCATACCTTGTCTTATATTCCATGGAATTATTTGAGCAATGTAAAATAGCTATCCATCCTCTCCTTCAAGTGGTTGAAAATCAAGTTTCTTTTTTTTTTCTTCTTTAATACTAGCCACCCTCTTGCATTTTCATTTTCCTTTTCTTTGTCTGCAATTGGAGTAGTATTTAGTGAGCATTGAATTAGATTCCTCTTGATTCTTATTTATATGGAGAGTGTCCATCTAAGTTGTTAGGTGACTGATAATGTCCTCCTTCATGTTGGAAAACAAATTACTTAACTCTATCCTTGAAACCACAGTAGATGATTTTCCATGGGTGGATGTTCTCTCTTCCCTTGTCTTCTTAGTGAAGGTATTGCAATAGTTTATGTAGAACCTACAAATTTCTTCAAATGGTAGTTGAGAAATATACCCTTGCCTAATAAGATTGAGGGAATCCATACAATCCTGATTGACTCCCCTCAAAAATAATGACTTGAGGGATTCTTCAGATAGCTTGTTCTATGGGTTTTTCTTCAAGGAGAATTGGAATATTTCCACATAGTCCTCTAATGGCTCATCCTCCTTCTGTGACATTTTAAAAATTTCATCTCTCCTATCAAGTCCTCTACAATAGTCTTGGTATTTTTCCAAGAATAGTGTTTTCATGGTATCCCAATTTTGAATAACATCCTTTCTTAATCCCATAAACCATCTCAAGGAAGCATCTTTAAGAGTTGCAGGAAAGAGCTTGAGCCTATGAGCATCAGAGTTATAATCATAGTTCCTACATAGGACATCAAACTCAAACATAAATGTGTCTGGATCTTTAGTCACCAAACCATAAAATATTGGTAATGCTAAAGGAGGGATATTCTTCACCACAATAGAACTTTCTTGATTGGTAATTGGAAATTCAAAGGTCACATGTTCAGGTGGATCATCCAATACTGCATCACCCATGGTTCGGTATGTGCCCTCTATGGGTGTAGTAGATATTGGTGAAAGGGAAGATTCTTCTTTAGTAGTACCCTTTCTCTAATTAATGTAGTCACCAATATCTTCTCTAGCTTGTTGGCTTGTTGAGGGGAGGAACCTTCCCAATGTGTCTCTTTTCCTCCGCATACAATAAGTAGAACTTTGCATATCGACTCCTGCACAATGTTAGTAGAATGTTCTGGTATTTGATAAGATTAAACATAACAATCCTAATACTAAAAGTAAATTCTAAACTAGAAAAGCTTGAAAACAAAAGAAGCTAATATTTGAAAGTAGCACCATCCTTGATAAATGGCAGAAAAATGTAGAGTCCCTTCTAATTCCTAATAAACTTGGTGGAAATCACACAATTCAGGGGAAAACCTGGTTGAACAGTTCACTTCACATTGAAAATACTTTCATTAAATTATTGACTAGGACTAGTAGGCTTGTGATGGTACTAGCATTGTATGTGATTTCAAAGACCTGAGGTTACCTAAATTATCCTAGTAAAGCTATTATACTTGTTGGAAAATCATAGAAACACATAATAGTGAAAGAAGTAAAGTTGGTGCTTGGCTACAAGTACCTACAACATAGTTTGCGACTGAACTGTTGTTAATAGGTAAATATTGAAACTAATTCGAAACTAATAATGAACCTATGCTACACTGCAAAGTACTACAAGTTAAATAAATGCAATCATGAACAACAAATATTGATAACTTTGTGTGGACCGAGGATTATCAATGTGGTTCAATTACACTTGATCCATGATGAATTGAAGCATAATTTAGCCACTAAAACTCAATCTCAAACAAGATCATTCAAATTAAAAGATAAACTAAACATTTATTGAAATGAAGCATTCTAAATATAAAAACATCAAAATGTCTATTCTACCCCATTTGAAACTTATCCTATTTTGGAATTGGTGTCATGGTCATGTGAAATGACGACCCTTTCCCAATCCCGTGATCAGTGAGCTTGTTTCAATCAATTCTATTGAAGAGAATTTGATGAAAGCATTGTGATAAATGGATAAAAACATGATTTATACTAAATTGAACATGATGCAAGCTAAATTAACATGATTTTATGCTAAAATTGATCTAATTATGCAATTGATAAGCTAATCTAAGTGATATTTAAGTTAAAATATTCAAACCCTAATTTATAAACAAGCTAAGATGGATGCATGGAAGCCATTAATGGAAGCTTAAAACTAATATGAAACTAAAAATGAACTAAAATATGCTTAAAGTGAGTAAAATATGAGTATGAGTGTGAGTGAATTCAATAACATAAGTTTGCAATTGAAAGATGGATCCATTTGTCTCCAAATAGTGTTCTATTTATAAGAGAGCGAGTAAGAAATGAAGGGAAGAGATTGAAAAGATCAATCAATGGTCAAGGATGGAGGAAATAGAAGGCATGGATCATGGATTCTCATCAACGAGTGAGAATGCAAGATGGGATTCAATCAAGGGTTCTCATTCCTTCCAAACAAACACACTTTTGGCCTACACACACAGGTCACTAGGTGACTTGCTCAAGAGGTCACAAGTTTAGCTTGTTCAAGAAGCCAAGTGAGATGATTGGAGGAGAGAGAATATTCTTTGAAATGTTTTCATGGATGAGGAAATAGATTTTTTTTTTGGTTGGTAATAGAGTGAATTTTATTTATATAAAGAGATTACATCAGTTTATGTTACTACACTATTCAAAGGCCCTTTTCCACTAACCCAAAACTTCACTAACAACCCCCCTAACTCTATCTTCTATGCATTCATTAATCGATACAAATAAAGTTTCATTACAATTGTAAAGACTTCACTTGTAAACCTAAAAATAAAAGACTTAACCCCAACAACCCCTGAAAGGGACCCATTAATAGGTCATAGAATTGGAGCAATGCTTAGTCTTCCCTTTGTTTGAGATCAAAGGACCATTGCAAGGGATTTCTTTGAAACTTTCTAAGATTTCTTTCCTTTGATAGTTTGCAAACCATGTTCTACCCTTGCAACCTCCTTCTGCCATTTCAATGTTGTGTCCTGAAGACACTAGGAAACTTCATTCACCGCACTAGTCACTTGTTGGCTCTGTGCATCAGCCTTTCGCTTCCCTGATCCTTTCTCTTGTGGCCTTAACCCACCTTTTTTCTCCTAAAATTCTAGTGTTACTACCCCATTCTTGGAGTCCTTTTCACTTGTAAGTATATCAACATTGTCACTATTCACAACTAGACTTCCTTCCTGCAATGGGGTTTCACTGATCTGTTGCTGCTCTTGTCTAGTTGTAGCATTTACTCTGGTCTTCCCTTCTTGACCCAGAGCTCTAGGTGCTAGACCATCCTCTCCCCTGCCTTTCACTTGAAGGATCTTCTACTTTTGCTTATCCTTCTCCTTCTCCACTGTGTAGTGCTAAGGCCCAACATCTTTCCATCATGAAGCAAATTTATTTGTTCTATTTTTGGCACATTAAGCAACCAAATGCCTTGTCTTGTAGTAGATTCTACATCTAAAGGGTACCCCCTCATAGTCTAGGGGTTACACCCAACAACCTTTTGAAGTTTTTAGTCAACTTTTTTTCCAAAAGCTCCTTAGACACATCTATTTCCACCAAAATCCATGCAAAATTAGAATGGAGAAAATTTGAGGACCCTTCATCCACCATTAGAAATATTCCTAAAGAATTCCCTATAGCCTCTAGACAAGAATCAAACCAGAATTTAAGGGAAAATTTAGAAGTCTTACCTAGAGAGGAACCTACTCAAACACTTCAGTGGCTGGGTTAAAGGCTGGGTACCATGGCTTTAGCAGCATTGTACATTTTTCATCCCAATCTCAGTGATACTCATAGAGGATCTTGTTTCTGTCTTGCTCCTTTTCAAAAACAATAATAAAGAAGCCTTTAGCCATGGGGTAGATTTGGACATACCCTTCTAGAAATAGCTTCTAATGGTTAGATATCCACTAATGGAGGTCAAACAAGCTTGGCCAAAAAACCCTGAACCTCCCAATCAAACCTAATCCAACAAAAAAATTCTCATTAAAAAACACTTCCTATTCTAGTTCATCATCTAGCTCCATTGTGATCACCTTAGATGAAGGGGGAAATATAGATTCCCCACCTTTCATATTTGTCATTGTTTTACTTGAGAGCTTCTTCTTCTGGGAGGATTCTGCAAGCTTCCTCCCAATCTCGGGTACCTTGGACCCCTCAACTCCCATGGGCCCTGTGTTAGTCGTTTGTCCATTGCTTTGGTCGCATAGTTTAGACTGGTTTCCTTCCTTTCGCCTAAAATCGTCCTTGCTGTGATTTGTAAATTGCTCCACATTCACTGTTTGGTTCCCTTGGCCTCCATTACCTACGTCGAATAAGCCATTGTTTTTTCCTATTTTCTTCCTCGTGAGCTCTGTAATGTTGTCCTGGCTTGTTTTCACATTGTTGCCACTTCCTTTGCTCTGAATGCCACTGGAAATTCCTTGAGAAATCATTCCCTCATAGTTCAAATATGGAAAAACTCTATTTTCCTCAGGAGATGACAAACGATTGTTGGAATCCATGAGATGGAGAACTTTCTAAGAATATGATTTTTGGTTCCCGAGGAAATAGATATTTTGAAAATTAAAAGAAAGTTAAATTGTGCAAAAGAGTAGGGAATATTCCATGGGAATATTCCTCTTTTGGAGGAAAATTAGATTAATTGTTAACTAAACAAAGTTTAATCATACAATCAGGGGTTTTGGAGGAATATAGTGATAAATTCATTAAATTAAATGATTTAATGAATGGGGAAAAGGTGAAATGACATTTAATTAAATAACTTAGGGTTATTTAATTAAATAAGAGGACTTAAGGAATTAAATTAAATAGTTTGATTTATTTAATTTAATAGGATGAAATGTTAGCATGAAAGGGGGTGAAGTAACCCGATTAAATGCGTTAGGTTAATAGAGAAAAATGATGCAATTAATTAATTAGCTAGGCTAATTTAATTAATTAAGTGAAAAGAGGATGGGTTTCAAGAGGAAATGATTTTAGTATACCTAATTCAAGTGTATGATATCATCTAGGACATTTTTTAGTGTCTACAATTTTCCCCTCTTTGAAGCAAGGTACCTGCTACTTTGGTTTAAAGACTGATGCTCTTTGAGTTAAAACTACTACTTAAATAATTTTTTTTTTTTTTGATTTTTTAGATGCCCCAATGAAAGGATAAAGCTAATTCCCCACCCCTCAAGAAATTGGGCAATTTTTTTGAATTTTGAGTTGATTTCTCGATAAAGGTAAAAAGCTTCCCTAGGGGCCAAAAAAGGTTTTGAGATGCAAGAATTATGCCAAAAACACAAAAAATAATGCAAAATAACCTCCAGTTTGGAAATTTTGGTGAAAATGATGATAAACCCTATCTTCAAGGTTAAATTAGGGCAAAAAACCCTAATTTTCTAGCATAAATGGGACAAGAAGGGTCGCTTTCAATTCATTTGTGCATTCACACCTTAAGGAATTCTTGTGATTTGAGCTCTGACCTTCTAATGAAATGGCATGACAAGAGCTCCCATGACACATTTTTGATTGAGTTCGAGAGTAATAGCAGATTCCAGGCTCAAGACCACCGATATGTAACTCAAAACTTGATTTGAAATTTGAATTTTTGATGCATTTATTGCACGTTGAAATTTAAACTTTGGAGGTGTCGCTATATAGCGATGCCCATTTGAGAATCGACGACGTAAAATGATTTATAGTGAAACAGTTCTTTAAAATTAGGGTTTCCAAAGTTTAAATCATGATGCATACATCTATGGTGATGCATTTTGTGATTTGTAATTTGAAATGCCTTTGGGTGTCACAATTTGGAATTTGAAATATAGCAACACTATTGCAAATAGTGACGCTTTGTGATTTTTGATTTGAAAATTCCAAATTGAGTCATTTTTTTTTTTTGACGTCGTATGCTTCATGGGTATAGAAGGTCATTCCACCAATGATATCGTGCAAACATAAGCCCACAGTTTTGGAGAGACTAGACGGTTTATCCGAGTTGCGCTAGGAGCATCTAGCAAAGATTGGGTTATGGTACATTGTGTATGCATCGGTCATCTAGACTCATTTAGCTATGATGACTACTTTGTGTGAGAGATGACACAGTGAGACTTCATCTTTTCACCTTCTCATAGGCAAGGCGATAGTGACTTTGAAGGACATATGGTGGATTCTACATTTTCTAATACATGATGAGTGAGTGATTTTTGATGTTGATGTCAGATATGATGCATGCCATGAGGTGATGTAGATGGAGACCATCGTTCTTGTCACTTCTTAGATTGAACTTGAGTCATACAAAGGTCATGTTTTGACATTCTAATTGATCATTGTAGCCATCATTTCAGGTTTGGTCACTCCTGACTGACGGAGCAGTGGGTTTAGCCCAAGATGGGGCTTGGCATGGCATAGGATGTTGTATAGGAGGAATCTTTTTGCATGGGGACCAATGATGTTAGCCTCACTATATTATGACATGCACAAATTTGTGTATTGCGATGATAGAGCCATTAGCACAGGGGTGACCTTGCTTCACATTTGGGCATGGGAGCATATTCTTGTGCTTCAACTAATAGTGTAGATGGTTGAAGTTGAGCTAGATGATCACATGGTTTGGTGGTACAAAGGTGCCATTACCTTACGACACATTGGATAGATTGGGATCCCATATTGGAGGTGGGTACTGGGTGACATGACAGTGTTCAGATGGCGACCCTAGCTATAATTTCTAGGGTGGTATGATGATGCTCAACAGTGGTTCTTTGCAAGAAAAACTTGGTACATGTAGGGTCGTGAGCATACAATCATTGAGAAATTCCTACCAAACAAAATGGCATGGTAGTTTGGCGAGCAAAAAGATAGGCTAAATGATGCTTATAAGGCCATATTTGTGAGGTCAACTCAAGAGGTTCCCACATGGAGATCCACTATTCCAGCTTCAAAAGTAGTGGAGGGATTCATGCATTTGGTGGCTCAGCCATGGGCCTATAACCAAGATTAGGCGGTTGCACAAATGATTCCTACTTATGATGCATGGTTTACACCTCCTCGGAGACTGAAAAACCCAATAGGTGCTCCTCCATGAGGGACACCTAGAGGGAGAGGAGCTATGGGTAGAGGACAGGGATAGGGACAGGGCAGCCAAGATGGCCAAGATGGATAGGTTCTGGGGGTCCCACCAGTTGTAAAATAGCCTCCTCAACAACCTACCAGTTAGCAACAACCCATACAAAAGTAGCCTATACAACAACATCCTATATAATTTCCACCATCTGATGCTAGAAATATTCAAATCCAATAGCTACAACATCTGGTGCAAGTTTTGATAGGTGAGTGGGATCAAGCCTGCTAATAAATTTTGGTGATCATTGCTAAGTGGGACCAGGCCAGACAATAGGTTGTTGTCATTACAATAGAGAGAGATCATGCCTGACAACAGGTATAGACTATGAATACTGAGAGGGACTAGGATATTGGGCGACGACAATAGTTAGAGGCCCTTACATCAACTACCTAGGGTAGGATTGTATCCCCAAGATTGTATGGGGAGGCTGTGACCAAGGTGACATATTATAGGATGCATTAACACCATGTTGTGCCAATGCCATTGCAACAACCTAATTATTCACAATAGAGAATACATGGCCTAGGGTTGAGGATCAACCAAAGAGGTAGGCCGAAGAGGGGAGCAACCATCAAGGCTAGGTCAATTTTGTATAAACACTTTTTGACTTTTTTTGCCCCATTCTTTCACATAGATATACATTCATGGGATCCTTTTTGATAGCCTCGTGGATATTGTATTTATGATTAATATACATGCACTAATTCATATATTGTACCATGACATTCATTTTTTGATATATATATGATACATATATGGATTTGATATGACATGTTCACCTTATTTCATGCTTACATGTATGGATGCATTTGATATGAGATGCACATGATATGATTATATATTATCATGTATGGATGCACTTTACTTATGCATATGCGATATGCAATGATATATGAGATATAATGAGATGGATGCAATCTTATATTATTATTATTATTTTTTTTGTGACATGCTATGGGATGGATGATATGATATACAAATGTTATTCTATGATTATGTATGCAAATGTTATGGATGCAATTCTTTTTATGTATTTTCTATGTAGTTTTATGAGATGATTATGTATGCATATGGATATATGGATGGATCATGTAGATGTTTATGCTTATGATATGATAATGCATTGTATGTTTATGATATGTGATGTAATGCTTTAAGACTTTTAGAATAACAAATCTATATTATTCATCAAAACTCAAATGGTAAAGCTGATGCAAAATGTATGATGTGATATGCAATGATTATGTTGATGTTTTATGCATGTTGATGATTTTTGGATGTAGGATGGATGCATTGATGATGTTTTTGTTGAATGTCATGATACAAGGTTAGTGTGGAGAGAAGATAGAAGAAACAAGATGATTTGACCATTGATTTTGATGATTTCTTCAAAAGATCCAACAAGTTTATGATCCACCACGACTTTATTAGAGAGGGTGATGAGAAATGTAGGATGCATGATGATGATGTGCTCATTTTTTGGGATTGGGATTTTCCATCGTTCCTTATTGTTTGATATAAATCATAGACACAATGCGTCAAGGTATTAAATACTAGGATGACATTGTATCTCGTGTAATGGAATTTGAATCTACAAAAAATAGGATAATTATATTTCATACCTTGACATATAAAAGTGATGAAGAGGTTATGGGACTTTTGGAAACACACAATGATTTCAAGGATTACAATGATGCACTCTCAACTCTCTTCTAGACACCCTTATGGAGATAAGGCTCAAAGGTTCACTTGTGACTTAAAAAATTCCCTTATGGTCCCAAACCATTGGAATGATCTTAAAAGATTCAACCAAACTTGTCTTGAATGATTTCAAAATCCCAAGCCACTGACTTAGACAAAACCCAATTTTTTCACCTTGACTAGGCTTCAAGCCCAATTAGGCCTCCAACAATGGTTTTTTTAACTTTACTCACAACTTCCCCAAAGGAATTCCCAAAATAATGATTTTTTTAGATGTGGTTTATGATTCTACACAACATATCCAAACCCTGATGGCACTTGTTTTGGATCAGCCTCCCCAAAACCTACCATTTCCACAAAATCTAGGCCTAATTAGCCCTCTTTTTCAAAGCAACCCTATTCCAAACTCAACTCCAGATCATGAGACTTTCAAAAATGTCTTAAAATGTTTCCAAACCAAATATTTTCAAGGTTTCAAACTCCTAAGATGCCTTTAAGACCTTTGATCACAAAACCCTCCATTAAATCCCTTAAAACTAGGGCTTTTTAGTTACCAGCCTTCCAATCACTTCCAAAAAATTTTCTTGGACTTTACACCATTAGATCAACATAATTAATCTATCCCAACTCAAAAAAATTCCCCTTGTTCAGGTAGAACTCCCACTGCTATACCTTAGCCTCCATTTTCATGCACTTTGCATTTTGAAAACTTGGTGTACACCTTAGTATTCCTCCTTCCAGCACATTATCTTATTAATCTAGTATATTACATGTTAAATATGATCCATTTCACAAGTTACAGTCTCAATCTACCATGAAATGGATCATTTATTCATGAAGACTCTCAAAATCAATGAAAAATTAGAACTTTCCTTCAGACAGTTAGATATATTTGTACAAAGAAACTATTTGTTATTGCTTTCAGAACATATGAGGGATTAAAAAGCATGTAAATACAAGTTATTAAACCATCCAAATGAGCATATCTTCGATGGAAATCAATAGTTCATCAAAAGAACGCAAAAGAATGCAAAAAACTAGAGTTTTATTGATTTTTCCTGAAACAGTCCGTACAATCTCTGTACCAGCAACCAACCCCCTGTACAAATGACTTTTATAAGTTTATAGACCCATTCCCCAACTTCTCAAACCATTTTGGATTGATTTTATTACATTAAAGTTGCTAAAACTCCTAAAACTCACTTTCCCGCCCAAAGTTGGATTTCAAAAATTTGAATTTCTAGCTTGCAATTTATTAACTCCTATGAACTAAAGCCTTCTAAAACTTATTTCATTTCATTATTCAACCTTATTTAACCTAATTAAAACATTATATACCTCTTTAAACTCCTAGAACATTATTGTTCCATTTACAAGTCAATTTGGTCCTATGGTCCTTATTAGGACCCTTAGGACTTTTGATCTTCCTATTACACTCATCCATGCCAAATTCCATTATAGGCTTCAAGATATCATAGTTGATGTTCTGGAATGGTTTATAGGTCTTCAAAACCCCTACAACCTCCTGGCCATTCAAGTGTTCCTCAAAGAGCTTGGGTGCCCCTACACCATTCTCCCCAAGAAAGAAAAGATTCTTGCCCCAAGAAGTATCCCACTTGTTGCCACCACAAGACTCCTTGTTCCTGGATGTTTGCACCTTTTGATCACAAACCAAGAAATCCCTTAAAGTCACCTTCTTCCTTTTTTGCCAACCTGTACACTTGTCAGGATCAAAACATGGATTAGCTTGTCCTCTTTGCTGTTTGAGATCAATTTGTCCTTGTGCCTTGTTTTTTCCTTCATTCCACTGATTCCTTTGTGAAAGGACACCATCTCTATTACCCTCAACTATAGAGAATTCAATATTCCCCACCTCAATACTTTCCAAGTCCCATAGATTCTAATTTTTATGACTGTATTCCTCATATTTCTGCTGCAACTTACTATTTTTCAACCAACCAGTGTCTTCCCCTGTCTTACCTTGCATTTTCACCTACAAATTTTTCTCAAAACATATCAAAAAACTTTCATTGGACTGCTCCAAAGGAAAAGGCACCAACTTATATCTATTACCTCCTTTGTGCACCAAATATGTGTTATGGTATCCATCATGTAGTGTCTGACTAGTATACTGCCATGGTCTCCCTAAGATGATATGACCACAAGTCATTGGAATGACATCACAAAGCACCCCGTCCTGATATGATCCAATTGAAAAATCTACATAAGCCCTTTTACAAATCTCTACATGTTGCATTTGAGTTACCCAAGTGGCCTTGTAGGGACTAGGATGATCAAATGTTTCAATTCCCAACTTGGCTACCATATCAGATGAAACTAAATTACTATGTGATCCTGAATCTATGAGCAACCTACATATTTTACCATGACTAAGACAATTTTTCTTGAAGATAGTTACCTTTGATTCTTGATGAAGTCTTTCTCCTTGCTTTACCATAAGGAAATCACCATTAGTCATAGGGTCTGCCATAAATGTTTTTGGTTCCTCCTTCTTGTCTTCTTCTTCTTGTACCAAATTAGCTCTCCCATCTCTCCCTTTATTTGATTATTCCCATTTCGGACATTTGAAAGAAGGATACCCTGGTTCATTGCAATTGAAACACCTACCTATGAATGTGACTCTACCTTGTCCAAATCTGCCTCCTCTAGGAGTGTATCCTCCTCTTTGATCTAATAACACCTCTTTACCTTTGTCATTGCTGCTCTTATCATTGCTGCCTTGTCCTTGTTCTCTATTACCTCTGCCTCTGCTTGAACTACCTCCTCTTCCACCATTGCTTGACTTTTATTGCTTCCTTTTCACCTTTTCTTCTGCTCTAATGGCCAACTAAAAACATTCTCCTAATGTCCTTGGAATCTGCAAACCAATCTCATCTTGTAAGTTATATCTCAAGCCATTGATATACTTGGATACTTTCTCATCTTCTTCCTCATATCCTCCTTTGATACTAAGCTTGTGAAATTGCTCAGTATAGGACATCACATCCATGTCCTTTTGTCTTACATTCTGCCTCATCCTCTTCACATGAATGGTATAATCAGATGTTAGGAATTGCTCCTTGACTAAACTCCTCATCCTAGCCCATGTAGAAAATTTTTCCAATCCCCTAGCCATCCTATCATTCTGAAAACTAGTCCACCATGTCAATTCCATACCTCTCAACTTGGTTTTGGAAAACTTAACCTTCCTCTCTTCATCCATCTCTTCAAACTCAAAATAGTTGTCTAAGGCATCAAACCATCCTAACACCTCTTCACTATCCATCTTCCCTTGATAGATAGGAAAATATATGTGAATCTTTCCTCCATGACCTTGCACTGCTTTCAACAATCTCAATAACCTCCTTTCCTTAGGGTCTTCTATCTCACTTATTGGTTGTTCTTGATTTACCCTCACATTCTCTTCATCTTCATCATTGTATTCTTGGTCTTCTTGTTCTTCTCTCCTTCTACTTCTCTCAAGGTTGTTTATCCTTGCTTGCATAGTCTCTCTCTCCCTTCTCCATTGCCTTTCTTCCCTTGCTTTGGCCTGCTCTCTTACTACTTCTTGTTCTCTTCTTTGCCTTCTTTCTTTTTCCAAGATTTCCCTCAACTCCTCCAATTCTCTCGCTAATTGATTTTTAGGTGCCATTGTTGTTTATTCAATCCCTAAAGGACCTACTCACTGCTCTGATACCACTCTGATGCAAAGGCTATGGGAATTTTGGAAACACACAATGATTTCAAGGATTACAATGATGCACTCTCAACTCTCTTCTAGACACCCTTATGGAGATAAGGATCAAAGGTTCACTTGTGACTTAAAAACTTCCCTTATGGTCCCAAACCATTGGAATTCTCTTAAAAGACTCAACCAAACTTGTATTTAATGATTTCAAAATCCCAAGCCACTGACTTAGACAAAACCCAATTTTTTCACCTTGACTAGGCTTCAAGCCCAATTAGGCCTCCAACGATGGTTTTTTTAACTTTACTCACAACTTCTCCAAAGGAATTCCAAAAATAATGATTGTTTTAGATGTGGTTTATGATCCTACACAACATATCCAAACCCTGATGGCACTTGTTTTGGATCAGACTCCCCAAAACCTGTTGTTTCCACAAAATCTAGGCCTAATTAGCCCTCTTTTTCAAAGAAACCCTATTCCAAACTCAACTCCAGATCATGAGACTTTCAACAGTGTCTTAAAATTTTTCCAAACCAAATATTTTGAAGGTTTCAAACTCCTAAGACGCCTTTAAGACCTCTGATCACAAAACCCTCCATTAAATCCCTTAAAAATAGGGCTTTTTACTTACTAGCCTTCCAATCACTTCTAGAACCTTTTCTTAGACTTTACACCATTAGATAAACATACTTAATCTATCCCAACTCAAAAACATGCCCCTTGTTAGGGCAGAATTCCCACTGCTATACCTTAGCCTCCATTTTCATGCACTTTGCATTGTGAAAACTTAGTGTACACCTTAGTATTCCTCCTTTCTACACATTAGCTAGTTAATCCAGTATATTACATGTTAAATATGATCCATTTCACAAGTTACAGTCTCAATCTCCCATGAAATGGATCATTTATTCATGAAGACTCTCAAAATCAATGAAAAATCAAAACTTTCCTTCAGACAGTCAGATATATTTGTACAAAGAAACTATTTTTTATTTCTTTCAGAACATATGAGGGATTAAAAAGCATAAATACAAGTTCTTAAACCATCCAAATGAGAATATATTCAATGGAAATCAATAGTTCATCAAAAGAACACAAAAGAATGCAAAAAACTAGAGTTTTATTGATTTTTCCTAAAACAATCCGTACAATCTCTGTACCAGCAACCAACCCCCCGTACAAATGACTTTTCTAAGTTTATAGACCCATTCCCCAACTGCTCAAACTGTTTTGGATTTATTTGATTACATTAAAGTTGCTAAAACTCCTAAAACTCACTTTCTTGCCCAAAGTTGGATTTCAAAAATTTGAATTTCCAACTTGCAATTTATTAACTCCTATGAACTAAAGCCTTCTAAAACTTATTTCATTTCATTATTCAACCTTATTTAACCTAATTAAAACATTATATACCTATTTAAAATCCTAGAACATTATTGTTCCATTTACAAGTCAATTTGGTCCTATGGTCCTTATCAGGACCCTTAGGACTTTTGATCTTCCTATTACACTCATCCATTCCAAATGCCATTATAGGCTTCAAGATATCATAGTTGATGTTCGAGAATGGTTTATAGGTCTTCAAGACCCCTGCAACCTCCTAGCCATTGAAGTGTTCCTCAAAGAGCTTGGGTGCCCCTGCACCAAAAAGCCTCATTGGAATGTAAGTTAGAAGCATATAATCCATTGGAACAAAGCATACAAAATAGTCAACAACCTAAAAAACTTCCCTACACACAACTAAGGAAGTATGCACCAAGATTATTTTACAAGAGTATCCATAATCACAACAAATGAAATATAATGATTGATGCCCCATTCCTTTCTCTTTAAATAATTTTAGATATACATCATCAAGAGGTCCTCAGAATGGGTCATTAAGATAAATTGTAAGAAAAGATCAAAGACAAATAGTCAGTGTTATTTATATCTCTTTCCAGTTTAATTTAGCTAAGGTGATTTTTGATAGTGATGTCCATTGCAAGAAGGATACATACTAGGACATTTTGATTAGATGGTTGTTTTTATGTAGGATGATGATGCTAATGATAAGCTATTGATAGTAACTTCATTGACACATTTACCTATGATTTAGACTTTAGATTTTGACAATTAGGTATTCACTTTATGACTTGATACACTCATTTTATATTTGTTTCACCTAAAGGTTGAAGGTGACGATTGATTTATTATGGATGGAGGTTTATTGTAGGTGAAAGTGAAATGGGATGGTGTTGAATACCCAAGATACTAAGAGGGGGGTGAATCAATGTCTTCTTAAACTTATTGAACAAACACAATCCAATTACTCCAATGCATATAACAATAAAGATAAGAAAAACCATTAACATAACATGAAAGCACACAACACATGAACACACTTCATCATCTTCACATACTTGTCTTCTTCTCTGTCTCAACTTCACACCTCTTCACTACTACCACAATCTCAAAAAATCCAATATATATAACTTATTCATCCAAAATCATCAATTAGGACGGCCTAATTAGATGCAACCCTTATTCATCAAAAAGATAACTGTCACTTCAAGCATGTACAAAATCTTTCCCCAAAAAAATTCAAGCATGTAGCATGCTACAACATGTGGGCATGGACCAAAGATAGGTCACACATACATCCACAATACAAAATTAATTCATCATAACACCAACTATCCATTAGGTCATCCAAAGATAGACCTAATAGCAAAATACAACAACAGAGTACTGCCAACTCATTGTATGAGCACCTGTGCACATGAGATTTTGAACTTACAATCTTCCAACATCCAAAAACCATTTCCAAAAATTGCAAGAAAAGATAATCATTAGCAAAGGATTATAGACCACAATACTGGAGGATAATGACTGCATATTGGCTCAGAATATTAGATCAAACTTGAACTTGAACTTGAACTTGTAGTTGCAACTCATATAACATGGTGACATCAATGACAATATAAAAGTTGTATAATAATATGTTCTTCTTCATTCTTCCAACAATCTCCCCCTTTTTCATTGATGGAAACATGTTCCAAAAGAATATAAAAAAACCTCCTATGTACAACACACTCTTTCCCTTTCCTCTTTACAACATTCTCTCCCCCTAAATTTTTCTTATGACATTCTGATATTCTTTCCCCCTTTGACATCAAGAACAAAGGGTGGTCCAAAAAATATGAAAACTGAAAAACATTACCCAAAGGATGGCAAGCCTTGAAGCTCCTTAAGAATACCTTGCCAAGATGCCTTACCATTCTCCCAACTTTTCTTAGTAGACAACATCATTATGTTCAAATATTCCAATTCCATCAGACTTTCTTTTGCATCATCTAGAGTACTAGGGGTCAGATTGATCTTCTCATGTTTCTCCGCATTTTCCAAAGCATTGGAAACTAGAGTGAACTCCATTCTTACAAGGTCACCTAGCTGACTAAATCTTCTGATGATATCCTCCTTCTGCTTTTATAGAATAAAGAATATGTCTTTATGAGTAGAGATAGCATTCTAGGTTGTTTTGTCTCTATCTTTGGATGCATTGTAGGTACTGGAGATAGCAATCAATTGTGACTCAATGAAGTCCATGAGATCTTTGATATTTTGAATGGCATCTGACCACTTTATGCAATAAGAAAAGACAATATTTGCTTCAGATTCACAAGTGTACACAACTTCTAGGCTCTTTTCAACATTGCTGTCTATCAGAGCACACTTATCATGAAGTGCCAAAAGTCTTTTCTTTGCCAATTTCTCCTCAACCTCTTGCTTTTCCTTCTCGATTAGTCTAGAGGCATACTCCTTAAAGGATTCCAATTTTTAGATTCTCTACCAAAGTGAGAGATGTATCCATTGATGTACCAGGTGTAGCATCCTACAAAGCTTTAAGAGCATCATCAATAAGCTTTGTTCCCTTCTGGTGTGTTTCCAAAATTTCTCTTCTTTTGGATGGATGCAATGCATCCCCTAACACTAATTTATGAATAAGAAAAATCTTATCCAAGTCCACACTCCCTTGAATCATGGGGAGTTGTAGAAGTTCCAGGGGAATCACAGCTAGAACCTGATCTGTTTGGATAGAAAGCCTTTGAAAACATCATCATCAAAGGAGGATTCTTTGGGGGAACTTTGAGATTCTACAATCTGCCTTTTATCTTCTTCATTCTTCTTGGTAGATTCCCCAATTTTCTCTTCTTCATCTACTCTTTCTTTTTCCTCTACCTTCTCTTCTTCTTCTACTTTCTCTTCTTTTTCAACTTTGTCTTTGTTTCCTTCTTCATCATTCCCTTCATCATCATCTTTATCTTTTTCTTCTTTAGCTTTATCTTTTTCACCTTCATCTTTATCCTTTTCTTCTTCAACATGCTTCAGAGGGACAACATCATGCTTCTTTGGCTCAAATTCTTCCACATTTTGTTTCTCTATCTCTGGAGGATCATTTGCAACACCTGTATCTAGAGGGACATCTGTATCATTTTTTTCAAAAGGAATGCTTGTATCACCTATACTAGAAGGAATTTCTTCCTTAACGTCTGCAAAAACATCTCTTGATTTAGGTATAGAGTTGGATGGGAGTGCACCAAACATACTGTATTTCTCAGCTATACCCCTGATGGCCTCTATAGTTTCTTTCCTTGTTTTCTTTATTTTCTTCTTGTCCTTTGACATCAAAGTGTTCACTCTTTTCTTCATTTGGAACATCTTTGAACAAACCTTCTTCAAAGCACTAAAAAACCATAATTTACTCTGCAAATGATCATGCTTGCAACATGTCTCCTGATTCCTTTTGTATAACCTCTATCTATCCATTCATTATAACATATCTTCATTACAAAGAATAAAAAGCCAAATATCCAAGGGGTTTGAACAATTTTTTTTTAAATCTCCCCCTAAGACAATGTTGGGTCTAATTGCTTAAGAAATTTTCTGCACCAGATGGGAGCATAGACGCATCTGATGTTTCTGGCTCTTCTTTATTTTTCCATATCTTGTTCATTTCTTGCTTAACCTAATTGTTGTCAATTTTCTTCACAAGTTCATTCTTCTTTACTGGATGAGATTGCTTCCCCTTTTTACTTCTGCATACCTTTGAAATGTGTCCAAGTTTGTTGCAGTTGTAGAAAACAACATTTTCCTAATTTTTTTGACCTCCATTAACCCTTTATCTGCACTGATTTTATTTTTGTACAAACTTATTACATGTATAGTAGTAGTTAGAAAAATATTGATTCATTCTACCTCCATTAAACCAATTAATCATCTGATTTTTGCATTCACTAGCTCTACGTCCAGCTTTCTTGCATGCAAAACATTGTTCAGAGAAGGGACTAGTATACTGATTCATTCTACTTCTGCACTCTATTGCCCTATGACCAAATTTATTGCATGAAAACCAAACATCATTAAAATATGGGTACCTTTGAGCATTTGGCTGTCTGATAGGCGGTCTTCTAGCAAAATTTCTTGGATTTCTTGTCTGTTTCCCTTTGTTTTGAGTCTTTTGATTGTCCACTATATTTGAGGTATGCACATCCTTAGAGATTTCATCAGCTTCTATTCCCAAAACACCTTTGTCTTTAGAGGGTTTCTGCCCTACAATCAACTCATCAAGTTTGGTGGAGCTTGTATTGAAATTATCTTCATAAAGTTTTCCTTTCTCCAGATCTACTTTCAGGTTTACCACTTCTTGTTCAATTCTTGTGCATTCATCAAACTTTCTTTGCACCATTGTATTCAATCAATCTTCAATTCTTTTGTTTTCCTCCACTTGCACCTTCAATCCGATAACCTCTTCATTAGCTTGTTTTAATTGCTCACTCACTTCTCTATGTTTTTCTTTGAAGTTATTCAATTGTTCTTTCAATTTTTGGATGCATTCATTTGCCTCATCAAGATTTTCTTTCAAATCTCTTTTTTCACTTTCAGCCTTGTCAAGATATTCAAGAGTAGCTCAAAGTTCTTTATCATCCATTTGTTCAATCTTCAAGATCTTCCTCAAGCTGTTAGGCTTCTTCAGAGGAACCAAGCTTTGATACCAATTGTTGAATACCAAAGATACTGAGAGGGGGGTGAATCAATATCTTATTAAACTTATTGAACAAACACCATCCAATTACTCCAATGCATATAACAATAAAGATAAGAAAGAGAATTAACAGAACATGAAAGCACACAACAAATGAACACCATGATTTTTACATGGAAAACCCAAAAATGGGAAAAACCATGGTGAGGGTTAGCTCACAATATAGTATAACTAGTTATAAGATATTACAAAAGGGTGGCTCACTGCCAAGACTCACTGTCCAAAATGGGAGGCTCACTGCCTACAAAAGATACAACAACAAAATGATTTACAACCAAAAAATGAACTGATAAAGTTACACCTAACAAGTGTTGATTCAATTCCTTTGATCCTTAATAAATTGACTTAACACACTTCATCATCTTTGCATAATTTTCTTCTTCTCTGTCTCAACTTCATACCTCTTCATTACTGCCACAATCTCGAAAAAATCTAATATATATAGCTGATTCATCCACAAGAATCAATTAGGTTGACCTAATTAGATGCAACCCTTATTCATCAAAAAGATAACTATCAGCTTCAAGCATGTACAAAATCTTCCCAAAGAAAATTCAATAATGTAGCATGCCACAACATATCGACATGGACCAAAGATAGGTCACACATACATCTGTAATAAAAAATTAATTCATCATAACACCAACTATCCATTAGGTTGGCCAAAGATAGACCTAATAGCAAAATGAAACAACAGAGTAATTCCAACTTTCCGTACAAGCACCTGTGCACATGAGATTATGAACTTACAAGCTTCCAACATCCAAAAACCATTTCCCAAAACCGCAAGCAAAGATAATCATTGGTGGAGGATTGCAGACCAAAATACTAGAGGATAATGACTACATACTGGTTCAGAATACCAGATCAAACTTGAACTTGAACTTGCAGTTGCAACTCATATAACATGGTGACATCAATGACAACATAAAAGCTGTATAATAAGATGTTCTTCATTCTTCCAACAGATGGGTGGTTTTGGATTTTTTGGATTATTTCAATGTTTTTGGTATTTTGGAAATGTTTTGAGGCTTTTAAGGTATTTTTGAATGTTTTCTAATGTTTTTGGTTTTTTTGATTTTTTGAATGTTTTTGGATTTTTCGATATATGAATGTTTAGGGGTTTTCAAATATTTTACAAATGTTTAAGGATTTTCAAGAGTTATTTGGATGTTTAGGGATTTTCCAAGTTTTGACCAAGAACCTAACCTAAAGACCTATCTTGGGGGCCTCAGGGGCTGATCAAATATAAGCCTTTCCTACGTTATACATGTAGAGACCATGTAGTTCAACTGAATTGACATATTAACAATGAGATATGAACAATTGAAATGCCAGTTTATTATGACACTCTTAAAAGACTAACTTAGGGTGTCTTGAGGGCACATCAATGATGGACTTGCCTACGTTCAAGCTCAGAGATGATGTAGTTTGACAAGGGTACTAATTTTTAGGATTTTGATGTTTGATCTTTTTAGGATTTTGATGTGTTTAAGATGTTTTGGATTTTTACTTTACAATTTTCTGAATGTTTTTGGATTTTAGTTGTATAGGATTTTGGATGTTTTTGGGATTTTTTGATGACCATTAAGATATACAAGAACTCGATGTGATCTGTAACAAATTTCCCCCAACATGACATGTGATAGACTAATTCAATACAGGCAGGACAAACTGATCTTTGGAATATGCCAAGTAGTACTAAAAGGGATTGTGACACTTCATAAGATCAAACTATGATAAGGATGTAGATAGGTGATGGATGGAGGATGTGATGGATGGTGATGAAAATAATGATAGGATAACGAGCCAAAGAATAGATGGAAATGCTTTATTTACACAAGGTGCCTATTTTCCAATTTTTCACCAAGGTACTTGCCCAAAGCACCACCAAAGTGGTTTTCACTAGAGGACAATTTTTTTTCTTTACCTTTTTAATCCTTTTTCTCATTTTTTTGGATTTTGATTTTTTTTAAATTTTTTTTGTATTTGTTCAAATTTACACCCTTCAAGACTAGGCATAATTTTTTTTAAGATGCAAGTTGTTGGTTGGTTCTTGCAAGGGTTCACCTTCAAGTGTTGACAATTGGTATGCTCCTGATCCATAGCTTGTTGTGATGATAGATGGACTCAACCATTTAGGCTCAAAATTTCCTTTGCTATCCTGATCTAGCAGGTTCTTCTAATACTGCTTTAAGACAAGATCCCCTACTTGGAAAGACTGACATTTGATCCTCTTGTTATAGCTTCACTTTAGTCATTTTTGATATACTTGCAAGTGATTTATGGTGTCAAGACAACGCTTGTCCAAGAATTGTAACACGTTCAATCAAGATACTCTGTATTCTTCATCTATGAACAAGTTCTATAATGAAACTCACAATGATGGGAGCTCAACCTTAATAGGCAAGATAGCTTCAGATCCATAGACCAAGGAGAAAGGGGTTACACCTATAGGCATGCTAATACTAGTTTGATAGGCCCAAAGAACAAGATTGAACTACAGATGCTAGTCATGACCAGCTTCATTGACTGTTTTCTTCAATATTTGAAGGATATTTTTGTTTGTAGCCTCAACTTGTCCATTTCCTTGGGGATAATATGGGGTAGAGAATTGGTGTTGGATGTTGAATCTTTGACATAACTCTTTCACATATTGATTCTTAAAGGGTATTCTATTGTCTGAGATGAGGGTTTGTGGAACACCATAATGACATATTAGATAGTTCAAAATAAATTTATCAATATGCTTCCCCATTATGTAGGTCATGGTAATGGCTTCAACCCACTTATTAAAGCACTCAGTGGTTGTAATGATAAATTTGTGACCATTGGATGAGGTGGGAGTGATTTTTCATATGAGGTCAAGCCCCCACTATGAAAAAGGGCTAGGGTGTGATCATGGGTTGCAACTCTTGAGTCGAAGCATGAATCAGATCTCCATGCTATTGACATTGGACACACTTCTACATGTACTGATGAGATTTTTTTTCCATGGAGGGCCACTAGTACCCCATCCTCAACAATTTCTTGTCTAATGTAATATTGCTAGAATGGGACCCACATATGCCATTTTGTACCTCTATTAAAGTGGTCAAAGCTTCCTCTTGGTTAATACAGTGTAGAAATTCCCCTTCAATGCTTCGACAGTAAAGGGTATCACCTAAGATCACGAATCAAGATGCCTTTTTTACGAAGGTATTTTTAAGGTTTGAGGTGATATCGGATGGGAGGGTTCCTCTGCTTAGGTAGGTAAAGATGTCATGGTACCACAAAGATCCAGGACCAACAATGACACACACAAATTTTGATTTAGGGATCTCAAAAGTTGGTACAATAAGTTGTTCTACCAAGAATTCACATTGGAGGAAGTTGTTCAACATTTCTAGTAGTGATCTAATCATTGCCATGGCATCTACTGCTCTATTGTTTATGCGAGGAATCTACTCAAAAGTTATGTCTATGAAAAGCTCCTTAATATTTTCCACCATCTTGTTGTAAGGAGTGAGCTTGTCATCCTTAGTTTGATAGTCATTGTTGACTTGGTTGATAACCAACTGTGAGTCTCCATAGACTTCCATCTCTTGAATCTACCATTGAACTGCTATCCTCAGACCTGTGATTAGGGCTTCATACTCAACAATGTTATTAGTACACGAGAATGATAGCCAATATGATTTTGGAATACAATCAAATTGAGGGGTGATGAAAAGAATGCCTGCTCCTAATCCATGTTGAGTGAATGATCCATCAAAATACATCTTTCACTAACTTGTGACATTGATAAGGAATAATAATTCATTAGGGAACTTAGATATCAAAGGGTTCTTAGCATAGATAGGTGCTTCTACTAGTTGGTCTATGATCACTTATCCTTTGATTTCCTTGTGTTATACATACTCTATGTCAAACTCTGTTAAGATCATCACCCATTTGGACATTCACCCTGTGAGAGTTGCTTTGGATAATAGGTATTTCAATGGATCGATTCTTGCAATGAGCTTAATTTGATGTGACAACATGTAATGCCTGAACTTTTATGAAGAAAAAACTATTGCTAGGAATGATTTCTTAATGGTTGAATAGTTCATTTTATAGCCAACCAAGGTCCTACTGATAGTAGATAGCTCTCTCTTTTCTATTTTCATCATGTTGTGACAAAAGAGCTCCTAGTGCTACTGGTGTTGTTGAGATATACAAGATCAATGGTTTGCATGGTATTGGTGGCATGAGCATTGGAGGTGTTAGTAGATAATATTTGATCTAATAGAAAGATTTATCACACTTCTCATCCCACTTGTAGGTTATCCCTTTATGGAGAATATGCGAAATAGGGTGGATCTTATCTGATAGCTGTGCTATGAACCTCTTGATGGACTGCAATCTTCCTTGTAACCCTCTCATCTGCTTTAGTGTTTGCAGTGGTTCCATGTCTAGGATGGATTTTACCTTTGTTGGATCAATTTCTATCCCTCTTTGTGAGATGATGAAGCCAAGAAGCTTCCCTCATGTGACCCAAAAGACACACTTCTTTCGATTTATCCTTTGTATTCTTCTAGCCTATCAAATATGGGTCCTAAGAATTGTATATGCTCACTTCTTTTGTTTGATTTTTCAAAAATATCATCCACACAATCTTCGACTATTTTTTGGATCATGTTGTGGAAGATAAGGGCCATTTCCCTTTGATAGGTTTCTCCTACATTGTTTAACCCAAATGGCATCACATTCTAGCAATAGGTTCCCCATGGACAAGTGAATGAAATTTTGTGATGATCTTCCTTGGAAATTATGATTTGATTGTAGCCCAAAAAACCATCCATGAATGATAACATTTCATGCTCAACTGTTAAGTCCATAATGAGGTTGATATTAGGAAGAGGGAAATCATCCTTCAGACATTCCTTGTTTAAGTCTCTAAAATTGGTGCATATTTTGATGCCCCCAGTGGGTTTTGAGATTGGTACCAATTTTAAAACCCACTAAGGATAATCTATTAGTTGGATGAACCCAACGTCAAGAAGATTTTGTAACTCAAGTTTGACCAAGAGTGCTATTTGAGGGTGCATCTTCCTTAATTTCTACTTGACTGGCTTAACTTTAGGATAGACTCCTAAGTGATTCACAACTATTTCTGGATCAAGCCCTAGCATATTTGTGTATGAACATGAGAAGTTATCTCTACACTCTTTCAGAAATGCTTCCAAGTTTGTTTGCTCTTCATCCAACAAGGATTTGGCATAGAAAGTAATCTTAGGTGCTTCTTCAGTACCCACATTGATTGGTGTGGCCTTTTCTACTAGTACTTTTGACTTCTCTAGATGCATTGCACTAAGGGGGAGATTGAATCCCTCATCCTTGGATGCCTTAGAGAGGTTTTCACCATCATATGCATCCTTTGTTTTTAATTTTTTAGGATTAGAAAGTTCCACAATGTGGTTTTCACTTAAAGATCTACATGTTAGTTGCATTTCATTTATTTTGTGACTAAAGGATTCAATCATCTCCCTGTAGTACACCTCTATGTCTATCTCACGTCAGAACCTACTTTGTGATCTTCCCATGGTAAGTTTTCATGGATTCCCATGAATTGAGATCAGTTCATCATTTTTGAAGACATCAAGAATTGGTGGTTCTTGTTGGTCCATGTTAATGAGTTGTAGGTAGACTAGGCTATTTTATTTGGTTGATTGTTTGGGGTAAGGGATGTAATGGATGTCATGAAGAGGGTGTTGTTCTCAAATAGGTTGGAAACATCAAGAGGGAAGTCATCTTAGGTGGTATCACATGATGGAGGTAACCAAGAGGAAGCCTCAACTTGTTTAGTAGAAGTACCTTTTCCAATAAAGGTGACCTTCCTAGTAGTACAACCTAGACCAAGATTCTTTAGCCATTTATCAAGAACAATAGGTTCTAGGAAACCATTGTCATTTTCCCCTACTTTCTCATTCTTGTTATATCCCATTCACTTCATTAGCTACAATCCTTTGTTATCATCTTCCATAGGAAGAGCAAGGATAGGTCACTCATCCTGATAGAGGAGTTTAGAGATATCTTCCTCATTGATATTTTCTTGGTTCAAATCTCCCCACTTGGTGAAGTTAGTAGCTACCATCTTGATTGTTTCAGGTTCTTTGGTGCTAGATGTGGGTTTCCAGTGAGATTGAGGAGAAATAGGTATCTCTCCTAAGACAAAGGTATTCTTCATTAGCTTGTAATTCCCACAACCATCATCTTAGATTACTGCTTTGATATCAGGTATGTTCTGTACAATGGGTGCCTTTGTTTCAGAAGTAGATGCAAGGGATGATGGGTCAACAAATGAGGGGGAAGGTGTAGGTCCTTCATCATTCTTAGGTATTTGGGGGATTTTATAGAACTTGGCTTCAAGATTTTTGAAATAGTAAAAAGACTCAAAATCTCCATGGATAGTGATTTATCTACCCTCAAAAGGAAACTTCACACATTGATGATAAGTTGAGGCTATAGCTTTTAAAGCATGGATCCATGGTCAACCAAGCAAGATGTTATAGGGGAGATTGAGGTCCAATGCTTGAAATGTAGTTTCTGCAATGAGAGGGCCTACTTGGATGGGAGTGCAATGATACCTTGTGATACTTGTTCTTGGTCATCGTATGCTTGATGGTGGTACTCTTTGTCCTCTCAATAATATCCTCTGAATAGCGCATATTTTTGATCAAATGAAGGGAGAAAATTCTCAATCCAACACCTCCATCTACTAAGACTCTTTTGACCGTGTTCTTATGAAAACCTCAAGGTGTAAAGCATAGTTATGAGATGACTGTGATGAAAAGTCTTGCTTGGAGAAGGTGAGAAGATGATTAGTGATATGGCCTACCATAGCTTGAAATTGATCAATATCAATATCCTTAGGAACAAATGAATTTGATAAAGCTTTCTTCAAGATTTACCTATGTGTAGGTGATAGCCTCAATAGTTCTAGGATTGATATCTGTGCGGGGGTCTTTTTGAGCCATTCCAAGAGATTGTACTTGTTAGTACTTGATGCTGGTGGAGTAGGTTGTGGCCTAGATTGGGATGGGACTCCTTGGATGGTGAATTTACCATGTCAAGTGGTGACTCCACACTCTACACTATTTCCTTTGATGGTGATGACAATGATGACACTATCATAGGAAGCAACTACATTGGAATAGGTATGCTATATGTTCGTACAATTTTTAGCTTTTCCAATGTTGTTTGCTTTGTTATGATCTAGCATAGGGTTATTGCATATCTTAAGATCTTGGTTCCCAAATGGTACCTCAATAGATATGGTATCATTCTCTATGAGGTCTTGTATAATGTTTTTGAGCCTCATGCAGTTTTCTATTTTGTGTCCTTTGATCTTATGAAAATCACAAAGGTCCTTGTCATTATACCACAATGGTTTCTCTTGTGGTTATTGGTAGCTTGAAAAGTTAGGAAGTGTGATCAAATTTGAATCTATCAATTTTTTCATGATAGTTTTGATGGGTTTAGATAGCTGTGTGTGATTGCATATAGGGTAGTTGTTCTTGTTAGGGGTTTTCCTTTGCATTACAGTGTTATTGATTTGATTGTTATGAGGTGTTGTTTTCTGCATAGTTTGTTGGATGTTAGCAACTTGATTGTTGTTTAGCCTTAGATCACTTAGGATTACCTTATCATCTATCACACCATCATTTGTCACGTTCTTGTTCTTAGACAATACATGAGGCTTTTCATTTAAACTAGTTGATGGGGGATTTTCTTTGTAAGCTTGCGTATTTCCCTATGAGACTAGAGCTCTCTTGATGTTAAGGGCTCTAGGGAAAAGCTTGCCATATGATGTGATGTAATGCATTTTCAAGTGGAAGGATAAATATAGATATATATTGGAAATGATGATTCCCACTTGTTCATCAGGAAGAGGCCACTTGATCTTACTATCTCTCTATCTCCATCATTCTAAGAAATTAGTGAAATTTTCTCCTTTGTTTTTCCTAAGAGTGTATAATTCCTCTAGATTGACATCCATGTCAAGATTGAAGGAGAAATGATCGTTAAATTTATCAATAATTTCTTGAAATTTTTTGATATCGGGAGGAAAATGAGAAAACCAATCCATAGCAAGACTTGTTAAACTTCAAGGGAAGAGGCACATCAAATATGAATCATTGTAAGCCACCTCCATGCACATGACATTAAATTCTTTGATATGATCCATAATACTTCCTCTCCCTTTATATTTATCAAATTTGGGTATTTCAAAACTAGGAGGGAATGGTACCATTGTGTCTTTTTGATCAAATGGATATGGACACAAGTTCTGTGTATGGGGATTATTTTCCTTTCCCATGCAAAGGTCCTGCATTTCTTGTGAGAGTGCCTTAAATTACAATGCTAGATCTTGCAGGTTGGGTGGGGCAATGTATGGTTGGATGATGGATGAATTGTATGGTGTGTATGGTGGTGTAAGATTTGGTGAAGGTGATTGGGGTATTGATGTATATGTTGCTAATGCACTTGGATTGACAATGTTTGATTGAGGTTTATAATAGGAACATTGTTGTTGTTGTTGGGCATAATCTTGAGATAGTAAGGCTTGTTGTTGAGCTTTCTATTGTTGTTGTGCCACTAGGGACTGTTGTTGGGCCTATTGTTATTGCTATGTTGCTAAAGCTGCTTGATGGGCTTGATGTTGTTTTTGTGTTGCTAATGTTTCTTGTTGTTGTTAATGATGTGATAAGGCTGCTTGTTGGGATACTAGGGTTGCTTGCTATTGTTGTTTTTGTTGTGTTAAGGTTGCTTCTTCTTCTTCTTGTTGTTGCTACTATTGTGCTAAGGCTGCTTGTTGTGTTGTTGTTGCTATTGTGCCAATAGAGCTTGTTGATAGGCTTGTTTTGCTTGCTATAAGGCTAAGGTGTGCGCTTGAAATGAGGCATCAGGTGGTTGTTGGGACATTGGTGGAGCATTATGGATAATGATGTTTTGAGTGGGTAATGGATTGGTGATGAGATTTTGGGGATTCCCTTGGTTCAACATTCCTTGTAAGATAGTAGATTGTGGTGGAGGAATGTATGTTTGATTTGGAATAGTAAAGGGGATTGTGGGAAAAGATGAGGATGGTGCCATTAGATTATGCAATGGAAATGACACACTAGGACCTTGAGTCCATTGATTAAAAAGGTTTCCTTGTCCTGTGTCTTGAGGATTTCCTTGTGTTAGGTATGTAGATAATGTATTACCTATGTTGGAGGATTTGTTACCAAGGGATTGCTTTGAGATGGGTTGATAATGGATGGGATGGATGTGTTTTGTGAAACCAATGGTATGGATGAACTAATTGGAGGATTGGGTAAGGATGTCCTTATTTTCTTTAAGGGTTGACTCTATGGTATGGTATTTATATACCCTTGCCCGCTATTTTGAGATACTGGATCCACATTACTTTGTGTGATGGTAGGAACACTTGTGGTACTCATGGGTATGGATGAATAAGGATGCACTTGATATGTGGAAGTCATGGTGGAGTAATGAAGGTCAAGAGGTGTGCATGATAGGAGGATCACCAAAGGTAGGTGTCCAAGTGGTCATGTGAGATGGATGATTGGTTTCAAGTGTACCCACAAGTGTGCTACTTTCAAATGAAAGAGCATGACCAAAGTCTTGAGAAAGGATTTTTTCCATACTGGGAATGTAGGTTTGATGTAGCCGAAGTGAAGGAGTTGTGGAGCCTTGTGTTAAATTTTGTGTAACAAATGATGGGGAAATGGGAGCTAAATTTTCAAAGGCTTGATGTTCCATGAGTTCTTCCCTAGTGAGTTCAAATGGATTGTTTGTGATATCTTCTATCGCATATGGTCCTAATGGGGATGGAGGCTGTTGTGATGGTGTAACTTGACTTCGTGGATCAAATTCTAAAGGATTTGGATCACGAGGTAAATGTAACATTGGTTTTCTCCATGATTCTCTTGTGTTGTGATCTCTTTTTTACCATAAATTTTGTGTCACCTTTGGGATAGTTGTGTTGAGATTTATAATGTTTGAAATCTCTAGTTGACTCAAATCTAGGTAAAAGGAATGCTCTAAGTATTTTGGGAGAAATGGTGATAATGGGGAATGCAAATATGGGTAATGTGGGAAGTGATCTTTGCAAACATTTTGGGACAACACTTTTGGCTTAAATTTGATGTTTTGATGTTGGGATAAAGGATGTTGATGAACTTGTAAATCTTTAAGGTAGACTCATGACCTTTGAGATAAACTAGTTCAAAGATGATAACTAACTCCACTATATGCATGGAAAAGGATACATTTCACATACAAAATAGCCAAGTTAGGGTGTTGGTTTGATAGATGTTTAAGTCACAAAGTGTTGATGTATTCAATTTTTTTGCAAAGATAGGTGAAGTGGAGGATGAAATTTTGATGAAGGGATGGATGAGATGTTTGACCCAATGTTGACTTAAAGTGAACCTTTTTTTTGACAAGACCAAGGTAATGATAATGATGCCAGACCTTTGAAGTTTTCAAATCCTAATGAATATTGTTTGTCTAAATGAGAGGATAGATGTGAGTATGTAAATCTATTTGGTTCCTCTTAGATCAAGCATAATAGTTTCTTAACAAGAGGTTACGATTGTGATAAAGTATTAAGTACCACTTCCTATTGAACTTGGAATTACAATACATACGTCTGTAATGGAAATTTGTAGATCTTCCCCTACAAATTTTGATTGTGTGATAGATCATTTAGGGGAGTTCAAGACCATGAAAAGGACCCAAGGTTCTAGATAGGTTGATTATCATGAAAAAGACTTGGGTTTTGACTCATATAGAACATGTACATGTGTGGATGTTTCCTCAATGTGCATTCATTAAAGTTTACTAACAACTTGTTTCTATTGAGGTAGAGCACTGAAATGCGGTTTTGGATTTCCTTTGAACTAAGATGCTTGAGTTTGAAATGATGACTTGTAGACCTTCTTTTGGGGATTCTGATTTTATGTGATATCATTTAGGAAAGTCTAAGTCTATGAAAGAAAGGAAGATATTTATTTCCACGTGGGTGGTGGTAATATGGGCCTTCCAACCTTAATATTAGATTGTTCCTCTTCATCTAAAATGGTTGTTGTGTTTCTCCACTAGGTAGGTGTTTCTTTGGTTTCAAAAGTGAAGCTTCTCAAACTGCTAATGAGATCGGTTTGTTCTTCGTTAATGAGTTGAAAGTTTGGTTGAATGATAGAACCTAGAAGATTAGGTTGTTCAATGGGAGCAATTGGTATCCAAATAGTCATGTGGGGTTCATTTGTCAATTTATCTTACTTAAGTGAATTTATTTTACCACAATCACTTGTCTTGATTAAGTTTCCAAACTAAATGTTTATGTCAAAAACATCATAACTTTCATAATATCTATTTTGTGAGAATCATGACGTTGAAGCCATAATTTCCTATGTTTTCTTTGGAAAATGTGGATTTGAGATATAAGTCAAGATATTTAGAAATCTCTAAGGATAGAAATCCTTAGGACAAGTAGTAATATCAAGGCTATTTTCAAAAGATATCCATATTTAAGCCAAAGTGTTTAAAATTTTGAGCAAGATAGTGAATGTTTGTTTATAATGTTTTGGAACCAAGCAATTTATTAAATTGAATCACAATAATTTACAACCCTAGGTTTGAAATGGCTATACTTGTTGAGTCCCCACTCAAATTTCTCCAAATACTAAGAGATTGCGAACAGTTAGAGATTTGGCGACACTAGCTCCCCTCCATGACACACACTTCTCGTGACCACCAAATCTCAAAATTCTTAAAATTTGAAGACCAAAAGGATTTTTTTTTTCAACAATGAATAGTACAAATGTGAGGTGGCTTTAGAACGACTTTTCTTGCATCAACAAGTATTAAGGATTTTGGATTCTAAACAATGGTTCATAATAAGGGCTTCTAATTTAGGGGATACTATGATAAACTTCATCAAGAGGTCTCCCAACCATTAGAAAAAGGGATTTATGCATGATAAAGATATTTATGGAGAGCTATCATGTACCACATACCATTGATCACAATTTTCATTGAAAACACACATTTATATAGTGGTTTAGAAGAGCCTAGCTTTAGCTTGTTACCAATTGGGTCATTCCCTCCTTTCGAAGCAGGGAGGTAGGCCCTCTAAGGATAAACAATAGAAAGGAAGTAAATCCATAGTTTGACCATCTTTGTTCGTATTAACAAAGGGATAACACACACCATGCCTTTTTCTCACACTCGCAAAGGGGTTCAATTTTAATCTAAATTGAAAGATGTAGGTCATTATACATAGTGTGAAGGAATGTTTCTATTTCTCAAGGTTGCCAAATGGTGTGAGAGAATTGCATACACATTCAATAACAGAAGTGTAAATCACAAAACATAGCAAACAATTGTAAATTTTAACCCCTAAGCTAGGATGACTTCATTTTATACACCAAACAAAATGTGAAGTTACCTTGTTCAATTTTAAACCCAAAAGACAATGATGAGATGAGGGTTCAATTTTAGTCCTATTTGAGTGTCCATTTTAAACCCAAATGAAATTTAGTGAGGTCCTAAAGCATAAATTAGAAAGCATAAAAAGTTGGGTTATAATTTCCCTAAAAGCATCAAACACTTGTTACAATCATATAATTTCAAGATAAGAAGGCTTTCTTCACTTTAGCTCCATGTCATCCAACCTACAAAACCCTGTTAGTCTAACAACCAGAACAACATTAGAAGTGCATTAGTGATCTGACGAATCAAGAAAACTAAAGCACATTGTTGAAAAAATGATCCTAAAACTTCTTACCAAAGTTAGGCATCGCTGAACACGATAGCATCACGATTTATCATCTGGGTGCCACTTCGGTAAATTTGGGCATCACTCTACAACAAAAATAGAGAGCATGATAGCATCACTATTTTGTTGGGTGTCGCTTTGGTGAATTTGGGGAGTCGATATTTAAAATATTTGATACCTCTATATTAAATTAGCATCACTGTTTGTTTAATCAGCGTCAAGGTATTTAATCAGCATCACAGTTTCAAATTGGGATATATGTCGACACTTTGCAAAGTGCATCACTGTAATTGATTTGGGTGTCGTTGTTTCATACAAAAAAGAAAACAAACATAATTTGAGATAGAAACTAGTTAAATTATCGGAGGTTCAAGCCCTCCTTCTAGTGCTAGAATATGGACCGAGGATTATCAGTGTGGGTCAATTACACTTGATCCATGATGAATCAAAGCATAATTTAGCCACTAAACCTCAATCTCAAACAAGATCATTCAAATTGAAAGACAAACTAAACTTTTATTGAAATGAAGCATTCTAAATATAAAAAACATCAAAATGTCTATTCTAGACCCCATTTGAAACTTATCCTATTTTGGAATTGGTGTCGTGTTGATGTGAAACAATAACCCTTTCCCAATCCCATGATTAGTGAGCTTGTTTCAATCGATTCTATTGAAGAGAATCGATGAAACCATTGTGATAAATGGATAAAAACATGATTTATGCTAAATTGAACATGATGCAAGCTAAATTAACATGATTTTATGCTAAAATTGATCTAATTATGCAATTGCTAAGCTAGTATAAGTGACATTTAAGTTAAAATATTCGAACCCTAATTTATAAACAAGCTAAGATGGATGCATGGAAGCCATTAATGGAAGCTTAAAACTAATATGCAACTAACAATGAACTAAAATATGCTAAAAGTGAGTAAAATAAGAGTGAGTGAATTCAACAACATAATTTTACAATTGAAAGATGGATCCATTTGTCTCCAAATGGTGTTCTATTTATAGGAGAGCAAATGAGAAATGAAGGGTTGAGATCGAAAAGATCAATCAATAGTCAAGGACAGAGGAAATATTAGGCATGGATAATGGATTCTCACAACGGGTGAGAATTCAAGATGGGATTCAATAAAGAGTTCTCATTCCTTCCAAGAAAACACAGTTTTGACCTACACACATAGGTCACCAGGTGATTTTCTCAAGAGGTCACAAGTTTAGCTTGTTCAAGAAGCCAAGTGAGATAATTGTAGGAGACAAAATATTCTCATGGGTGAGGAAATATATATTTTGCAAATTAAAAGAAAGTTAAATTGTGCAAAAGGGGAGGGAATATTCCCCTTTTGGAGGAAAATTAGATTAATTGTTAATTAAACAAGGTTTAATCATACAATTACGGGTTTTGGAGGAATAAAGCGATATTCATTAAATTAAATGATTTAATGAATGGGGAAAAGGTGAAATGACATTTAATTAAATAACTTAGGGTTATTTAATTAAATAAGAGGACTTAGGGAATTAAATTAAATAGTTTGATTTATTTAATTTAATAGGATGAAATGTTAGCGTGAAAGGGGTGAATTAACTTGATTAAATGCGTTAGGTTAATAGAGGAAAACGATGCAATTAATTAATTAGCTAGGCTAATTCAATTAATTAAGTGAAAAGAGGATGGCTTTCAAGAGGAAATGATGTTAGTATACC
Source organism: Sequoia sempervirens (assembly GCA_007258455.2). Taxonomy (NCBI): domain Eukaryota; kingdom Viridiplantae; phylum Streptophyta; class Pinopsida; order Cupressales; family Cupressaceae; genus Sequoia; species Sequoia sempervirens. Next base: position 95,560,681 of record VDFB02271358.1, on the reverse strand, counting down.
TAATTCGAGTGTATGATATCATCTAGGACATTTTTTAGTGTCTACACTTCGATACGAGAATCTATCTTAATTTATTATGCAATTATGAAGTAAGTACTAACAAAAATAAATAATGCAAATATAGTGAAGGATAGTACCTTGAGTGGTCATTTCTTAGGTGTCTATCTTCACTTTAAACTAAACCAAATCTAAATCCTTAGATTCAACTCAATCATATCAACTCAAGATCATTCATTACACATTCCAAAATATCACATGAAATCTTGCTCAAAGATTGTATTAAAAAAAACCATGTTTGAACAATCAACATGTTTGTGTATTAACAACTGGAAACTGAAAAATGTTTGATAACCAAAGTCACAATCGAAAGATTAATCAACTTACGATCCTAAAGACTCAACCACCGACTATATACATGCACAGGGGGATTTTATTCAAAAAACAACTCTAAATTGAAACTATTAATTACAACTCCCTAGATATTAGAGCATAATTAAGATTTAGTTATCAAGTAACTGCAACTAAAAAGAAATAAGAATCCAAATAGGATTAGAACTCTGTAATAACAAAATTGAAACATGGAACATAGAATCAATTATGCTAGAATCCGAATGATAGCAAGGTTCTCCTTCTTTAATGCTTTTATTAATTGTCATAATGATGCACAATTTTCTTCATTAGGTGTCTCCATGCTGTAGTTATTATGCTTAGTGTATTCACAAACATCCCCTGTTTTGTTTTTCAGAAACTTCTTTAGTTGCGGGTTGCATTCTACAATTGCTATTGGCTATAGTGTCTTCTTAGGTTGCAAGGGGTAAGCTCATAAAACATGCACACAATACTAACTACCATTATTAAATACATATATCAATCATAATTCATACATATTCCCATATAAATAAAGCAACACCATCATATCATAATTGCATTTCCATATACTTTAACCAAGTTCAAGGTCTTCATAATAAACATAAAGATGACATATTTTAGGAATAATTGTCTTAGGAGTTTCTTATAAGCAACATAAAGATAACAAAAAACTAGCTAATAAATGGACTCATCAATAGGGGTGGACCATTGAGTGATATCACTAACAAAGTGGTTGGAGAGGGTGTGCCGACAACCAGCAAGGGCCATTATGAGTGCCAATTTGTGTCTAACCACAATGATATGCTAATAGAGCCCTACAATTTACTATGGAGCTATTGGTTGCTTCCTTATGGCTCACGATAGCTAAGGACAACTGAGTGCTTAAGTGCAGGGTTAAAATCGCTTAGCACTATAAGGTCCATGCACTTAGTGCTCAACACTATGTGTTATAAGTTAGGCATACTTTTAATTTTAATTAAATTATTTTTCCTTGAACCATGTGTTGGGAGGCTACACAAATTTTCTAACATTTTCTTTGTGAATGCTCCAAAAATTAGAATTATGAGAATTTTATATCAAAATAAGGTTTTTGGGCCTTCTAGATGTAATAGTGAGGTCATTTTGGCCTAAAATTTCCTTATATGAAAGTTGTTTTCCAAATTTGAACTTCAAAATCTTATTTGCTACTATTATATAGTCTCTAAATTGAGTGAAACAAAATTCAATTTTAACTTTCTCAAGCCTCTTGGATATGTTAGAAACATTAAAAAATGCTGCTATAATAGTCATAATAGCTACAATTGCCTAGATCTCACTAAAACACATATTCAACACAAGAAATTAACATATCTTCGTTATTCCTCTATGATTTTTTAGATTGTTTAAAAACATAAGAGAAGATTATGATCATATAAAAAACCAAATCTATCAATAAGGAAATCTAGAACTAAAAACTTTCAAAACCAAAACTTTGATACCATGTGAGAAATCTAAAACATATGCATAACCAAGAAATTTTTAAGAGAGATAAAATATAAAACTATAAACTAATAACACAAATACAAATTAGAGATTTCAAAGGATGTGAAAATGTCAAGATGATAATAATGCATTAGGATCTTACAAGGAGAAACTACATAAATGAACAAAATACAAGCTAGGTAACAAGTTTTTATAGATTAAAGAAGAGGATGGAGATGAAAAATTCAACCAATAGAAAGTGACCACCAATTTGTATAAAAATAGTAAATGTAACTTCCTTGTTGGATGAAAACACCTCAGAAACCCACTCACTTAATTAAACTCACTTTATTAACCTAAGAAAGCTTAATATAAGTGTAAAAAACTTAGATAATAGGAAAATAAAAACCTACACTAACATATAATTTATTTATATTTTATTCTATCCATTTTATAAGTAAAAATTATACTCTCATCCAAGTGTTTGTTTTTTTTTAAAGACATTTAGATTAATCTTTAGAACATTTTTCTTTCCCAATATTTCTTTAATAATTTTGATTTAGATATCAATTACATTTGGAAAGCCCACTTCTTAAAGAGATTCTTAATCCAACAAGATGTTGATAATTATACATACAATACTAAATTATCCCACTTTAATTTCTCTTATTCCAATTTAGCCTTCTACATGCATTTTATTAAAATTTCATGGAACTCATAAATTGATTTTTAAGACAATAAAATAAAATAGCATAACCACAATCCCTTACAATACAAATACTTGATTGACTTCACCCAAATGACTATTTTGTGCTAACCATAATAAAATAATATTTTTATTTAAATATAAACCCATATTAATTCTAATATAAACATAAGTTTAATTAAATAACCAAATAAATTGTTGAAAAAAATAGGATAACAAATAGGTTTATTTTTTTCTAGGTCCTTAAAATATCCAAACCCCATAACTTCCTTGTAGAAACTATTGAACTAAACAAATTATTGATTTCAATTTCCCACTATTATAAATTGTTGAAGAAAATAATTGTACTGACAAATAAGATTATTTTATTAAAAAACTTAAACTTGTTTGATCCATAATTTTTTAAGAAATCAACAAAATTTGAACATAAAAATTTAAACAGTCAAAGTTTCAAACTATTCTATCTTTAAAATAAATAATAAATTAAAAAAATCCAATTTATAATTCTATATACAAATAACTCCTTATAATCAAATGAATTTAGTGGAACCTTAATCTTAAAAAATATATGTAATGTACCCTTTTCAATTAGTTTGGATTTGGGGATTAAATGTCTATTTCTTATTCTTAGTGTCTCCTTTGGCCCAAATTTGCATGCATGTCCCCCCTTTTAATTCCCCATGTACTTATTGGGTTCAAAGGTTCATAAGTGGGAAGATATGTTACACTTGCTAAGTATGATGTTTGTTTTCCTTCTTTCTTTTTGTGTGCTTAGAATGTCAAAAAACTAAGATTGCCTATCTAAACACTAAAATTAGAGTCTAAAAAATTTGGGGCAATTTTTTTAGGGGTCTTAGAAATTATGCCTTTTTTATTATAAAATGTACAGATACATACATCTATACAAAATTTGTACATCCTATGACATTGTTCAAGTCACAACCATTATTTTTTGCATAATATTTTAGCACTCTGCATCAAAATCTAGCTTTGTTGTATGATTTCCTAGTGATTTTGAGCAATGGTGAATATTCTATTTTATGATGGATGGTATGGGGTTTTTAATTCGATGGTATACGTTAGTTGATGAAAAATTATTCTTGATGATAAAAAAAAATACTTGGCATTGAGAAGATTTTCCTAGGGATTTTGCATATCTAGGAGCTTGCAGTCATATGGTCTTGCATGCCCTAGATCACATCTAGCTTGATAAGGCTTAATACGCAGGCCATTCCACTAGTAGCTCCACCCAAGGAGTTTCCACCGCAAATATTTTTTCCTAGTATACTACCAAACCTCAACTTCACCTTATTGCCATCTTCCATAAACCACATAGCCACCAAATTAACACCCAAAATGAGAAAAATTGTTAGATCTTAGCTCATTCACCACCCATGTACCACCACATGACCACCCTAATAATATAATCTTGCTTTAAAGTAGCTATTTTTTGGCATAACTTGGGCAATACAAAGTCATATTTTTGAAAATTAATAGTTTTTAAAAAGACAGTTATAAGAAATTTCTAGTGGTGCTAATAAGTTTTCAAGATTTCATTATTGGTGCATTTTATCACCTATTGAAGTTAGATCATAATTTTTAGCTTTTGAGATCATATATTTTTTCTTGTACCTTTGATTTTTGTGGCATTAGAAAGGTATTTTGAAGATTTTCTTTTTCATCCATGCATTTTTCTAAAACTTCTCCTAGGTATTTTTGTTCAGTTTGTCATTATTTCACATTTTGGTTGATTACTTAGACATCTGGGCACCTGTAAAAGTTCTTTTTGTAGGAGATGACTTCATTTTAGTCTATTGATATGAATTGAGATTATTGGTCTCTAATTTTATCATTTGACAAGGTAACATGGATTTTTCAGTTCATCCTTTTGTGGTAACCTTGGAGAGGATAATTATGAGTCTTGAAAAAATGGCATCCTACACATCTCATATGTTTTAATATTTTTCCTCATCTTTATGGACTCATACCTCAACCACACACACTAGGGATAGAATCAACATGCAATAATATTATTGATCATGTTGAAGGATTCATTTGTTTTAGTGTTGATTAAGACACTATGTGTGCTATATTAGACCTTGATAGTCTAGGTTGCACACTTTGGAATAGAATTTGGGAGATCTTTGGAGACCCTCATATATTCCCATTCCTAAATGATCATACTAAAGTTGTCTCATTCCTCTTTAAGAACCAAATTATCTACCTTAAGATGATACTTTAGAGATCTTGAGTATATTAATTTTGATGGTATAAAGAGTTCTCTTGTTGCTACCACTCCTATTATCAATATCACATATCCATCTTCTATTTCTCTTGATGAAATTAGTAGCACCACATCCATGACCCCTATTGATTTAGTGCAATATGACATTCATCATCTTCTAGATATGGCTACTTGGGATTCATTTATGTTAGACATATCATCCTTATTTTTGGAACCTCATATTGAAGATCTAAAGGATTCATTTGAGACATTCATCTCTTCTTTGATGATAACCTAACCATCATTATTATCCCATTATCATTGTGTATGTAACTTGTTCTTCATCAATCTTCACATGATTTTGGATTAGAATGACTTGATTTTTTTTTTTTTTTAAAGGGGTAAACGCTTTTGACCGGAGCTATGAACCGGAATACAACCATTCAACAATACCACCCCAATGGGGTTTGAACCTTGGTGGCAAGAACAACAATGCCACCTTTAAACCATTACACCATGCCAATACCGGCAGAATGACTTGATTTTGACATGTGGACATTTGAGTAGTTTTTTAGAGACATCCATTTGGATTTGGACTCCTTATTCATCTATAATATGGAAATTTTTTATATAATCACCAATGTATCTCTTTCTTCTCAAGGGGAAAAATGTTATTTATAGACCTAGTGGATTATATTTTATCTTTAGGTTCTCATCATTGACACAATAACTACTTCTTTGTGGGGGATTTATAGTCTCATCTTTCTCTTCTCTTGAGGGGATCTATATTATACTTATGTGATAAAAGAAGTCCTTGGGGGTCATATCAAGTCCTCCTTTCCTTCTTTAATTAGTACAAAATTATTTTATTTTCTCTCTTTTGAAGAGTATTTTTTCTCATGAATTTTTCTTATTATCTCTAGTTTTGAGAGATTTATTTATTTGTATATGGATACTTCATTAGGCCTTGTAGTTAGAACCCATCCATGCATTTATCTTTAGTGAATTTTATCTACTCCCCAAGTTGCATATAAGGTGGGTTGCTAGAGTAAAAATGTAAATAACCTAATTAATTATTAATTATGACCTATTTACACTAGCATGCTTGAGCTTACTTAGATTATGCACCTTTTTTTTTTATCTGAAGTCATAGGATTATAACACATGTCATATCTAATTTAATCTTCATTTAGGGTTTTATCTTTATCCTTTATCAAGTATAATTCATTGCTATCAATTATCAATTATTGTATCATTATAATTATTTAGCTTTATAGTACATTTATTATTTTTCGTCTCTTTTGTGATAAGGTATTTTAGCTATAGGTGATCTCTACAACTAGGAGTTGTGCGGTTCAATCATAAAATCCAACATATGGTGACAAAAAATAATTTTCAAAGACTTTTTTTGGATTCATGGACCATTCCCTTAATATTTTAGACATTGTTTTCCCAATCCATTGAAGTTGATAGTGAACCCCATAGCTCCCATAAATCCCTGCAACCAAAACACCTATCACAAGCAAGAGATCAAAGCAACTGATTTTCTATGCAACCAAGAGAGAAAATATTGAATCTTAAAGAGCACTAATATGTGAAATTTATTAACTTGAATGGTTCTAAATTAATTATTACAATGAATGTGCAAGCTTTATAAAAACATGCAAAAGCAAACCCTCGATGAGGATTTGACTAGATAGTGACAAGTGTTCATGCAATGAGACAACTTGTCCTATATTTAATTCAAACTAATAATAAAAAAAGAAATACTAAGTTTAGCTTAAGTGAATAAAGTAATAAGAGACTTAATGAATAATTAATGATTAATTAATTAATCAAGTAAAGTCCTAATTACTCCAAAACCCCCCCTTAAGATCAACTTATGGAGAAGCTATAAAACCTTGATCTAGAATACAATGATGGATGCATGGATGGGTCTCAAATACAAGTCCTGATGAGGTACCCATGTACAAAATAAATGAAACTCCAATAACTGGAGAAAAGGAGAAAACCACATGGGAAAAACTCCTCTCCAAAAGAGAGAAAAAGTAAACTACTGCACTGAATATGAAAGAAGGATAGGATGACTCAATGTGACCCCCCAAGGACTACTTCTGTCATGCAAGTACAATAGATGTCCCTCTGATAGGAGAGAGAAAATGAGAATATGAATCCCCCCATAAAGAAATAGATCCTATACCAATGATGAATGCCTGAAGACAAAATACGATCCACTGCCTACAAACAACATTTCTCCCCTTAGGAAGAAATAGATCTATTAGTGATTGGAGAATCTAATCCAAAAGAATGGGTGAATTGGGAATCCAAATCCAAATGATGTGTGCCTCTAAAAACTGTTCATGCATCCACATGTCGAAAAGCGATGATGTTAATCCAAGATCTTTTGAACATTGATATAGAACAAGCTGCAAAGGTGACGGAGATGGTGGGCCAACAACGTTGATGTGGCTATCAACAAAGAGGAGATGAATGTCCTTAAAGTAATCCTCCCGATCTGCAATATAGGACTCCATAAACAAGGATGATATGTCTGCTAGATACAAATCCCAAGTAGCTATGTTTGAAAGATGTATGTCCTTTTGCACTAAATCAATAGGGGATAATGATGTGGTGATGCCAAGTTGATCAGGAACAACAAAAGATGATGATTTAGTGTCAATTTGAAGAGTGAGAACATGAAGAGGTCTTTGAACCATCAAAACATGCAAGACTTGTGATATACTCAAGCTCCTCTAAAGTATCATCATCAAAGGGTATGAAATCAACATTTGCGAGAGGGATGAGACAATCTTCAGTAGGATCCTATGGGTATGCAGAGATATGAGGGTCTCCACGGATCTCCCAAAGTCATGTCTAAAGTATGTGGGGATGTATTCACTGTCTGATACTACATACATAGTGTCAAGATCAACACTAGAACATATAACCCCTACAATATGATCTCTGATGATACCCCATGCCAATAAACTCCTCGATGTGCCTGGTGTAGGTATGAGTCCATACAAATAAGGAAAAATATCAAGCCACTTGAGATGTGTTAGGATGCCATTTCGCTAAGGCTCATAGTTATCCTTATCCAAGTTGATCATAAAAGGATGAAAAAAAAAACCAATGATACTCAAATGAAATAATCAAAGACTATTAACCTTAGTACTAATAAAGTAGATCAAATGATGTCATCCTACACAAACAAATCCTTTCCAGGTGCCAAGATGTCCAAGTAATTAAGCAAAGTGTGAAAACATAAAGTATTGAATAAAATTTACCTAGGGTAGATTATGGAAAAAGTGCATGAATGGATTTGAAGAGTTCTAAAATACCTTTCCAACATTGTTTGAATTGTGAAAATTGGAGATACAGGTGAAAAGTTATGAGCTCAAAAGCAAAAAATGATCTTATTTTGACTGAGAATAATAGGAACCAACAACAAAATATGACAAGAAAACCTACACCACTAAAAAGCTCATAGAACTAAATTTTCGATGATATCTCATTTGTCCAATTTTGACACTATATGCCCAAGTTATGCCAAAAAAAATTGCTCCTTTAGGGAAAACTAGGGTTAGGAGGGGGCAAGAGTGGTCGATCGTATGATGGCATTAACATGACGTCATGTTGACATCAGCAAATCACTGGCTTAAATTTGATGGCTTGCTGGTCATTAACAAAAAATCCCCCCTTTTCTGGTAAAATTTTCAGGTCAATGGAAAGTGCAGTTGGTCAAAAAACTGGAGGAATATTCTTGGAATCAAAAGATTCGACCACTACTCTAACGATGGTTAGAAAGTTTTCTAGCTTTTTTTTTTTGGGTAAGATTTTTGACAATGCTCATTTTTTCGACACTAATGTTTGCTTGGTGAAAAAGAGCTGATTGACTATTTAATGAGCCGCTGAAAAAATTGCTGATTGCTTTTTAGCCGTCGGGTTTTTGAATTTATGTGCCAGATTTTAAGATTGTCAGTTAGTTTTTTGATGAAGGCCGATGGTGGTCAATAAAGGGCTAACGTTGGGGGGCTTGGTATGCCTGCATCAATGTACTATGTACTTGGCATAGGGTATAAAGCTTGCTATTTTTTGTTTTTTTTTCAAAAACTTTTGGTTTTTTATTTTTGAAATTTTTTTTTGATGTGTTTTTTTATTTGATTTTTTTTTCAAAAAAAATTCTGGAAACAATTTAATAAAATCCAAAAAAATTAACCCATGTACTTGCATAAATTTTTTTGCAGAGGGGGTACAAATCCATATGGAAGAAATACAAAATATTCCTCGAATTTTGTGCCCCTATTTTTTTTTCTTTTTTTACAACTGCACAAAATTTGATCAAATGATAGGCAATCTTTGGTTTTTTAGCCATTCTGGACGCAATGGTGATACCTGTTTTAGCCTAGGATGAGCTGATTTTTCTCTCAAGGCCGAATCTCTTAGAATTCAGATAGGACACTATAGATTTGGAGCTCTGATACCACGTTGGAATTGATAGTGAACCCCACAACTCCTAGAAATCCCTACAACCAAAACACCTGTCACAAGCAATAGATCAAAGCAACTAATTTTCTATGCAACCAAGAGAGAAAATATTGAATCTACAAGAGCACTGATATGTGAAATGCATTAACCTAAATGGTTCTGAATTAATCATTACAATGAATGTGCAAGCTTTATAAAAGCATGCAAAAATAAACCCTAGATGAGGATTTGACTAGATAGTGACATGTGTTCTAATCCCATGAAATGAGACAACTTTTCCTATATTTAATTCAAACTAATAATAAAAAAACACTCACAAGTTTATCTTAAGTGAATAAGTAATAAGAGACTTAATAATTAATTAACGATTAATTAATTATCAAGAAAAGTCCTAATTACTCCAACACAATCTTGATATAAGGATTGACATCATAAAGTATAACATACATATCATGTTGTGTTGTTTCTAATCAATTTTTTGTATATAGGTTATTGCAATTTATCATAATCTTATGTTTGAGAATATCTCTACTATTTGATGAAGGATGAGTATGATCATGCCAAAAATTTAAGATCAATTTCCTAAAATCAAATTCAATCTTATGAGACTGGGAAGCCTACATATCAATGGGGAATTTTGTTCTACAATAATGTGACCCTTTTTACATATCTTGGTATTGATTTTCTACTTAATCCAATTTCACTTGAAAGTGAAGAGATTTTACACTTTCTTGAAATTTTTGAACTTACAATGGAAGTCAATATAACTCTTCTTAAAATGATCTTATCAACATATCAAGATTTATTTACCAAAGGAACTCAAACCTTTTGCAACATTTTTTTCAAGGTACATTTTCCTATTTCCTATAAAATCAACACCCAACAATTGTAATCTTTCATTTTTTCATTGGTAAATATGCTTGATAATAGTTGGAATTTACCAATTATATCCCACTATTTAAAATGTTTGTCAAATATTTTTAAAATTTTAATCAATGACCTCTTAGTAACTTGACTAGTTGTTCAACATAAAATTTAAATTTTTGTATAGCAACTCCAAATAAATGATCTATATTTCTCTTATATTTTTATCCTTAACCTTTTTAATTAGATTCTATAGACACTCAAAATAAACTGATTGATATCATGCATTCAATTCTAATTAACTAACTTTGATTCTTCCTTGATCATTTCTTTACTAACCAACTAATTGAATAATCTTTATTTAATTAATTCATCAAAATTCCTCCTTTAATCACAAAAATCAACTTTATTTAATTAAATCCTAATGTGCTCTCTTTGATTACATAAATCAACTTTATTTAATTAAATCCTAATGTTCTTCCTTTGATTAAATAAATCAACTTTATTTAATTAAAATCCTAATATTCTTCATTTAATTGAATAAATCAAATTTATTTAATTAAATTACTAATCTTCCAATATCCTCTCATTTGATGTAAATAAACTCAAATATTTAAATCAAATGTCACAATCAACTAATCTCCTCTAAGTTAATTAATCCTAGATTAATTAACTCCTAACACTAATCCTCCATTCCTCTAGCTTTTGCAAGTTGCAAATGTAAATCAATTTATTTGATTTACTAATTCCCCCTTTTTTCATTCAAATATGGCATATTCTTGGAATATTCCATTTATTTGAATTCTCCCTCCCAAAGGACTTTTTTCCTCCAACTTGGCATTAAAAGCTCTTACATGTCCTCTCCTTGAGCCAACTTGGCATTAATTCCTCTTACATCCCCTATTACACAAGTCACCTCTTCAAATTTAAATTTCACCTACATGCATTTAACATGCACATTGTTCAAAATATGCTCCACTCTCCTTCATTAGCATGTTGACAAGTGGCACAATGCCATTGGTCCCTTCTTTAATCCCACATTCTCCTCATTCTTCATTATTCAATCCTTCTTCATTATAACTAAAGGCCTTCTCTATTGATTTGAGGGACACAACTCCATGCAAATACATTATAGTCATTTGAGTTCAAAGCATCCATGATTTCATCCATATTTTCATCCAAGCTAGCATAGAATTCATCATCCATAGCTAGGTTATTGGCATTTTGCATCAAGAATCACACATCTATCATCAAGCTTATCAAGGAATTGGGAAAGGGCTTCTTTCCACATCAAAGAATCACCAATTCCCCATGGGATGCTGGTTTGAGCATTTAGAATAAAATTTCATTAGTATTTTATTTGATTACTTTACCTTGATTTCGTGTTCTTGTGTTTGAATGAATTTCATGGGGAATGCTTGTTTACACCCATTTATTGATTAATGTTTGATTGTTTGTTCATGTTTGAGTAGGTCTAGTCAAAGAATTCACATTTTGGTGCTAGAACGATGGTGAAACTTTTAAAATTAACACATTTTTTTGGTCAATTCCGCTATTTTTTCCATTTTCTGTTCTTTTAGGACACAACACGACGGTGGGGAGGACAAATAGTGACACTATCAGTCTAGCGACACTGCCTTTGTATCTAAAGGCTGACACTTTATTCATTTTCCCGAGGGCCAAATTATTCAAATCTCAAAGGGCGATGTTGGAGAAAATATCGACGCAAATGCGGTATCTGTCTTTCCATAGAGTGATGCTGATTTCCATAGAGCGATGTTGAAGCTCCAAACAATGATGCCTTTGTGGATTACGATGCTGGGTTGGGGTAAAAATTAGTTTTCAAATTTATTTTGACATGTGCTTTATGTTCTTGATTTCTCTTGACCATTAACCTGTTTTGTGGCCCTATTTTCTATAGACTGACCAACTTTTGTAGATTAGGGGACAAAGAAGGAAAAGGGGAAACAAAGGGAAGACCTCTTATGTCACTATTTCATGATTGTAATAAGTGTTTTTTAACACTTTAGGGATACTTATAACCCAATCTTTGGAAATCTTTCTATCTTTTAGTTTAGGACTCAAATACATTTCATTTGGGCTTTAAAAAGAACACACAAAGGGTTAAAAAGAACCTTAGAAACTCACTAGATTTGATTTTGGGTCTTAAAATTCAACAAACAACGTCAAACATTTGGTTTTGATGCTCTAAAAAGAACTCACTATTTCTTTTGAGGTCTAAAATGAACATGTGTTTATCTTGTTTTGTAATTTTTTTTACAAACTAATACCATCGAGATGTGTATGCACTTCTTTTGCACTTCACGATGATCTTGAGAATCAAAAGCATTTTAGTGATATTAGGTTGTCTAAAATATTTCCTCCACATTTCAAATTTGGGCTCTTAAAATTATATAAATCTTGCTAGTTTGAGAAAAGACATTGTGTGTGTTCTCTCTTTGTTCATGCAAACAAAGATTGATTGAACTACAAATGGACTTGCTCACTTTTGTGTACCTTTAGAGGCCCTGCCTTGGTGGGAAAAATTACTCAACCCAAGGGAACGACCCAGGCAGTAATGAGCATAAGCTAGGCTCTTCTGAACCATTATACAAATTTGTGGTTGCAAGGAAAGTTTGCAATCAACAAAGTGATGCATGATAGCTCTCCCCTAGTATATTTATGATGCATAAAGCCCTTTTTCTAAGGGTTGGGAGACCTATTGAGGGAGTTTATCATTGTTTCCTTTGAACTGGATTCCCTTATTACAAACCCTTGTGTAGTGGCCAAAAATACCAATATTTGTTGGCATCAGGAGGTTGGACCTCCAGAGCCGTCTCACATATTTGAGATTATTTGTAGAGATGAAAAGCTCATCATGGGAGATTCATGAGAAGTGAAGCTTGGATGAACCATAGAAGTGAGTGCCATAGAGGGGAGCTAGTGTGGTCAAGCTTCTAATCATCCGCTTTGAATAAGCAGAACTGGATTTATCCAAGTGGGAATTCAATAAATATTTTCTTTTCCATCCTAGGGTTGTACAATCTTTGAGTCAGTTAAACACATTGCTTGGATCCAAAATCTTGAAAACAAACATTCAACAAGGACATCAAATTTCAAACCTTTAGAAGGAGAAAATACTTTTGAGAAATCCAAGTTCTATTGCTTGTCCCTAGGGATTTCATCCTTAGATGCTTTTAAGTATTTGGATGTATATCTCAATTTTCTCTCTAAATTCAATATTAGGGAACTATTTCCTTGATTCTCTTGATTTCCACATAAGGGAACTTGTGGGATGAAAGGAAATTAAGACATAGAAATCTAGTTTGAAAAGCTAAGCATGAAAGTGTTTGTGGTAAAAAGGGCTCATTAAGCAAAGATAAAAGACAATTGAACCCCACACATGTGTTTTCTTAAATGATTTTCTACAAGATAAAAATCCCAAAACCAAAGTCCATCAATCGTCACAAACGTCTTAGTCCAAGCAATCTCAAGAAACGCCAGTCTATGTAGCTTTGTCAAGTTAGAGAAAGATTGCTCTATAAATTTTATAAATGTGCATCAAAGGACAACCCAAACTTGTACTCATTTTATTATTGTCAAAAATCCAACTCTTTTTCAACATTTTGAGTATCTCACTTTGTAGGTTTGAAAAGTTCTTGGAAGTATAGCATGTTCTTCAATACCTAGGTCTTGTAAACAAAAGTCTCTCTAAGTTCACTTAGGATCAAAATAAACACTTTCATCCACCCTAAAACATCAATCAAAAACCATCTCACAAACAACTCTTAGAATCTTGGAAAATTCCTTCATACTAGACTTTTGGAAAATCCTTTAAATCAAATCAAAATCATCTTGTTTGACTAGGTGTGTGTAGATGAATCCTTCTTCATACACTTAGTTAAATTATCACCTTGTGGACAAGTTTATTCCAAGACAACATCTAACCTCTTGGAGTTTATGAGTTCATTATCAAATCCAAATCAAATCCAAATCAAATCAAAATCAAATCCAAATCAAGTCAAAATCAAATCCAAATCAAACCCAAAATCATTAAAATCCAAGTCTTAAAGTCTAGTATCCCTCCAAGGTTCTTAAGAGTTCAATCATTCACAATCACTCATCTTTCATTATCTCATCACCATCCTTTGATCCTTAACATATTAGATTTTCTCTTTTGTACCTAAATTTGAGACCAATCTAAGGAGTTAGAGGTTCATCATCCCTTATTCCTAAAATTTGATCCTTATTTTATGGTCCAAACTAGATCTCAACACAAGAACATGGAAACAAACAAAGAAACATCCACTTCAAGTGACTTAAGTCAAATTGCACCTAAAATCAACCCCATCGGATCTAGTAATCCCCTACTCAACCTTCCTCAACTACCACAAGATCTTCAAGAGGGAGTTTTCCAAGTGGAGAATGTCACCAACAACGTCCTAGGGATGACTCAAAGTGAAATCACATAAATGGTCCAAAATCCTAAAAATCAAAAAATTGTCAACATAATGATGAGACTTAATCCTTCACAATACATGTTAGAATTGGAAAAGGAAGGGGCTAAAATCCCTTATGATTATGATGTGAGCACTATTGTGGAAAAACCTCTTGGGATTATTCTACCAGTATCATTCACACCTTCCTTCCAAAACATCATTGAACCCATCCCGCAACCAACATCATGTCATGCTCCAAGTCAACCCATGGTTACCAAAGGGATTTCATTGCTTCATGCTCTTCAAACAAACCCCCTTGTAAATAACCAAAAACTGGATGCAAAAACCACTTTGGGTCAACCAAATACCATTCCTCAAAACCCAAAACATCCATATGTTCCACTCATCTTTCATGACACCAACAATCCATCCACTTTTTCTGCATCACCAACATATTCTCTTGACACACCAATCTCTCTCCCCATGACTTCACAAGGACAAGGGGGACTATTTGGATAAGGAGGAATCTTTGAACCCTCAACATCACTTTCTCAAGGAAACACACCACCCATTTTCCCACCATTTCCACCTATACCATTAACATCCACACCAACCCTTGATTTAGGGAAACCCCCCTTACCAATACTCAATAAACCAAATCAAAGCAATCCTCCAGTCATAAATAAAATCAACATACCAAATCCTCCGATCATTCCACCAATATCGCAACACTAGGTGGCACCAATCCAAACAATACAATCAATCGCTACACCATCTATAAATGTGGTCTCCCAAGGACCTAGCATAACAACTACACCATCTATCACACAACCCCCTATCATCAATCCAATGACACCCCAACAACCACCTCAACAAACTCTCATCACAACATCTCACACCATTCCAAATCCTCCACCTCCACCACCAAAACCAAACATGGAAAACCAATACAACATCATTTTACAAGTTTCCCAACAAGCCTATCAGAAAGCATTCCAACAATTTCAAGCTCAACAAGCCATGCAAGCTACTCAACAAGCACAACAAGCTTCTCAAGCACAATCTCAAGCTTTATTGCAACAAAAACAAGTCACACAAGTTGCACAAGCCACACAAGCAACACAAGCAGCACAAGCAACCCAAGATACACAAGTAGCACAAGCCACACAAGTAGCACAAGCCACACAAGCAACACAAGCCACACAAGCTGCACAAGTTGCACAAGCCGCCTAGGCCAACCAACAAGATCAAGCCCAGACACAAGCTCATTATCAAGCACAAGTGCAATACCAAGCACAACAACAAGTAGCCCAATAGCAAGCCTATCAGTAAGCTTTGCAACAATACCAAGCACAAAAATAAGTAGCTTAGCTACTAGCCCAACAACAAGCATTGTTGGCACAACAACAACAAGACCAACAATAAGCATTGTTGGAACAACAACAATAAGCATTGTTGGAACAACAACAATAAGACCAACAAGAAGTGTTGTTGGCACAAAAACAATTGTAGGCATACTAACAACCATTGGTCACACAACAAAGCATGCAACCACCTCCCACAAAAACACAAAGCAACCCACCCATCACTCAATCGATCAAACCATCTCAAAACACATTCATCCCACCACTCGATCCAAAAAACAATGTGTCTGCACAAATCAAATTTCTCTCACAAGTGCTATACCTACAATTTGAAAAAATAA
Organism: Sequoia sempervirens; assembly: GCA_007258455.2. NCBI lineage: Eukaryota > Viridiplantae > Streptophyta > Pinopsida > Cupressales > Cupressaceae > Sequoia > Sequoia sempervirens. The sequence continues at coordinate 95,544,425 of VDFB02271358.1, read as the reverse complement.
CAAAACCCCATGACAATTTATGCCCTTATCCTTTCGCCATAAGCATTGTGATGGTTCCATTCCCAAAAGGGTTTGAGATACCTAAATTTGAAAAATATTGTGGGAATGGTAACCCTATAGATCACATCAACGAATTTCATGTTCACTATATGGAAGTTGCATATGGTGACACTTATCTAATGTGACTATTCCTAGAATCAAAAAGTTCCAAGAAATTGTGGACGCATTCATATAGAACTACACATTCAACATAAGCATGGATGTGAGTTTGGATGAACTATCTACTCTTAAACCAGCTAAGGGGGAAACGTTCACATCCTTCTTACAATGATGGCAATCCAAGGCCAACAAGAGCAAGTGGACTATGCTAGAAGAACAACAAATTTGTACTATCATCGCTAATCTTGAAGGAACCTTGTCCTTCCATCTAAAAATGAAATGCATCACCACATATGACTAGTTGATCCCCAAGGTGCTCAACATCGAAAGATCCCTTATCGCACAAGGAGGGAAACCTACTTATCAAGACAATCATCCATCAACTAGTTATAACAAAAAACCTTGCACATGGGAAAAGAACAAAAATGTTACTAATGATGGCGTGGTTGATGCCAAAGTTGTTATTAGTGCCCCAAGGAAAAACACCTAATAATATCAACAACCACAAATCAACAACCAAAACAACACACAAGACAACACATCATCACAACAACCCAACAACCAAGTAGTCAATAACTTGAAAAATCAAGGGGGACCACCCCCAAGGAAGTATCCCCCTAAATGAAAATACACACCACTTGGGGAATCAATTGAGTCTATCATGCAATGACTAGTCTAGGAAAATCTCATCAAGATCCATGTTTATGAAAATTATTAAGAGCCTCAAGTTGAACCACCATGGTATGATGAGAAACAACTCTATGATTTCCACAAGATAAAGGGACACCCAACAACCAGTTGCATGCGACTTAAGAATTTGATTCAAGACCTCATCAATGATAGAACCATAAACATTGGACAACCTGTAGGAAATCAAGATATAAAAATATACACGAATCTAATGCCAAATCAAAATAAGGGGAACAACAATGGTAAGGAAAAGTATAATAATGTGAACCATGTTTATGACCATGTGATTGCATCCTTAGATGTTGTTACACCCTTAGATAAATGGGTTACTATTGTCAGTATCAAAGGATCCTGGGCCGACTATGGAGTCACCATATGTGGTGGAAAATTTACCATTCCAGGACCATCACAAGCACCCAAAGCATATACTACCAATCCAAAGTCAATTCTTGATGGCTATAATATCTTGGATTAGTTGAAAAGAACCCCCGCCTAGATCTCCATCATGGAGTTGCTAAAAATCTCACCTGCATAGAGAAAAATCCTAGAAGAAGCATTAGCTTCATCCTCTATCCCAACGGATCTTGAAACATACCAGTTCCAAGCTATGGTCAGAAACATTACCACGCCACATGTCCTAACATTTTTTGATCATGACTTCCCAACTCAACCATCTCATAATTGCGCACTCCATCTTGAGGTCTTGTTCCATAAGAATAAAGTCAAAAGATTCTTGGTGGATGGAGGTGCAGGCTTGAATATTTGTACTCTCAAGCTAATAAAAAGTCTAGGATTCTCTAAAGATGTTATTGAAAAAGGTAAAGGTATCACAATTAGGGCATATGATGATTAGGAATAGGTGTCTCAAGGAACCATTCAACTCCCTATTTAAGTAGGGCCATATATCATGGAAACTACATGTTGAGTCCTTGATCTAGAAATACCTTACAATATCCTCTTGGGGCACCCATGGATTCATGGGATGCAAGCTATCACATCCACCTTCCATCAATGCATCAAGTTCCCCTATCAAAATTAAGAGGTCATAGTCCATAGAGATCTTAAACCATTTTATTATTGCAAGAACTTGGAAGCCAAGTACTACAAAATCCCCAAGTACCAAAGAATGATGAAGGACCCATGACTCCATATGTAGACCCATCTACCTTAGCCTCCACTTCTAAGACAAAGACACCTGCCATTCCTGAATCTTTGATATCAAAGTCATTATCCAAGACAATGGGTGTGGGGATTACAAAATGAAAAAGAGTTCCTTTGTAATAGGAGAGTTACCTCAATCTCCTCGATCTCATAGACAACCTCAACCAATTGAAACATCAGCCCAAACCTTCAAGGCAAACCCCTCTAGATTCAAAAGGTGGGGGGACCTAAGGTAGGAAGTGGTAGATGAAAGGGATATATCAAGCTTATTGTATCGAGATGAAAGGCCCATACCTGATCTTCTCATGGACAATAACAAAGGATTGTAGTTAATGCAAGGATGGGGCTATAACAAAAATGAAAAGCTTGGGAAAAATGATAACGGCCTGCTAGAACCCATCATTCCTGAGAAGCGTATAAATTTTTTTGGCCTTGGATGTACCCCTATGAAAATAACCATACTTGGCAAAGGTGCCCCAGTTAAAATGGTAAAAGCTTCCCGCTTGATTCCAATATCAATTACTTATCCTTTTGAGGACCCCCACACTGACCTACCTATGTTATTTGAGGATTCCTCCCTTCTCATGATTAGTACCCTATATTTCAAACCAAGTGACTAGAATAATGAGCTAAAACTTGTCTATCCCCAACTCATCGATTATGACCAACAAGGACCATTGATTTTAGACACATTAAAAAACAATGAGGCTCTCTCAGAATTCATGGGATTGTGGTATACTCTACCATGTGGAGATCACAAAGCAGGATTTGACATTGAGCTAGACACTCATGTATATTATGGGGAAACAATTGAATCCCTTAGTCACAAAAGTGAAAATTTAAGAATAATATCTAGGTCTTTAAGTGAAAACCACATTGTGGCACTCTCTGACTTGAAAACAGTAAAAACAAAGGACATATCCAATGGGGAAAACCTCTTTGAGGTGTCAGAGGATGAGGGATTCAATCTTCCCCTTAGTGTTATTCATCAAGAGAAGTCAGTAGTCTTGGTAGAAAAGTGCAATACAATCAATCTAGAATCACTATTGATAGAAGAAAAATAAATTTTAGCTACATTTCTGAGGTAAAGAAAAGTAAACTTTGCATGGACCTATGCTGACATGCTTGATCTTGATCCATAATTTTTGGTTCTCCATCTATCCATCTATCCAGAAGCAAAACCTGTAAAACAAAAAATGAGAAAGATGCATCCACAAATAACATTATTGGTCAAACTTGAATTACAAAAGCTCCTAGATGCTAGCTTCATATGGCCAATTCATTATCCAGAATGGATTCCAAACCTAGTACTAGTCACTAAACCCACTAGTGGAATTTGCATTTTCACTGACTTTAGGGAACTAAACAAGGCGTGCCCCAAGGATGACTTCCATCTTCTCAATATCAACATGATTATGGATCAAACAATAGGGCATGAAATGTTGTCATTAATGGGTAGGTTCTCAGGGTACAATTAGATAATGATAGCCAAAGATGATCAACACAAAACAACTTTCACCTATCCATGGGGGACCTATTGCTGGAACATGATGCCATTTAGGCTAAAAAATTTAGGAGCTACCTATCAAAGAGCTATGATATTGATCTTCCACAACATGATTCACAAAACTGTGGAAGACTATGTGGATGACATATTGGCCAAATCAAAGAAATGTCAAGATCACATACTAGCTTTAAGATCCATCTTTGACAAGCTAGAAGAATACAAGGTTAGGCTCAATTGAAATAAGTGTTTCTTCAGTGTACAATTAGGAAAGCTCCTTGAGTATATTGTATCTATGAGGGGAATCAAGATACACCCCACAAAAGTTAAAGAAATTCTCAAGATGGAGGCACCAAGAACATTGAAGCAATTAAGGGGTTTATAGGGAATACTCCAATCCATTATCTGATTTATAACATAGTTAGCAGATAAGGCTATCCCATACTCTCATCTACTCCACAAGGGGGTAGCATACAAATGGGACGAGAAATGTGATCAGGCATTTAATAAAATCAAGGAATACTTTCTCACACCACCAGCTCTCATGCCACCAATTCTAGGAAAGCCCTTGATCCTGTATATATCAACGATAACAACAACCCTTACTACTCTCTTAGCACAACATGATGAAAATGGGAAAGAGAGAGCTATTTAATACATCAGTAGAACCATGGTAGAACATGAGATGAATTATACATCCATTGAGAAGGCTTGCCTAGTAGTGGTGTTCGCAACACAAAATTTCAAGCACTATATGTTGACACATCAAATAAAACTCATTGCCAAGATAAATCACCTCAAGTTTCTACTTTCTAAAGCAACACTCACAGGGTGAACAACTAAATGGGTCATGATCTTGACAGAACACAACATTGAGTATGTAGAACAGAAGGCCATTAAAGGACAAGTAATTGCAGATCAGCTGGAAAAAAGCACCAATGTATTCAAAGAACCCACTAATATTAGAGTTCCCTGATGAGCCGATCTTTAACCTAAGTATGAAAAATCACTGGAAATGTATTTTGATGCATCCTACACACAATATGGGTTAGGAGTGGGAATATTTTTCATTACACCACAAGGAGATTGCATACCCAAGTCATATAAGCTATCTTTTCCTTGCACAAATAACATTACAGAATATGAGGCTCTTGTCATAGGACTCAGAATTGTAGTACAATGGTGGATCATGATACTTGAGGTATTTGGAGACTCACAACTAATCATCAACTAGGTCAATGATGAATACTAAACAAAGGATGACAAATTGACCCCATACAAGAAACTAGTGGAAAGCCTCAAATAATTCTTCATTGACATCACATTTGAGCAGATACCAAGGGAAAACAACAAGGAACAAATGCTATGGAAACAATCGGATCGCTATTGGATATCCCACACAATGTCCCAAAGTAAGAATTCCTTGTAGAGCAACTTCTCATACCAAATTTCAAGGTACCAAAGTTTGAATTCATTTGTGAAATCATTGGTCTCGGTGACCCTTGGTATCATGAAATTTACACCTACTTGAGAATAGGAGTCCTCCCCGCTGATATCATCCCAAACCTCAAAAGAAAATTTGTCAAGAATTCATCCCGTTTTATCATCTTAAGAGACACTCTATACCATAGGAGTATCGAGGGAACCTTGTTATGATGCCTTAGCCTTGAGGAAGCTTTGATTGCTTTAACCAAGGTACACAATGTAATTTGTGGGTCACATTCAAGTGGTATGACCTTGGCTAAGAAATTTCCAAGGATTGGGTACTATTGGCCTATGATGGAGAAGGAAGCTCACAACTATGCCCGAAGATGTGTGTAGTGTCAATAGCATGGGGATCTCATCCATGCACTAGCTCAGGAGCTCCACCCAATCATTACACCTTGGCCCTTTTCACAATGGGGGCTTGATTTCATTGGTAAAATCACTCCCACCTTGTCTAGTGGACATAAGTTCATTATCACCACCATGGAGTACTTCACGAAGTGGGTTGAGGCCATTCCCATGACCTATATTATAGGAAAGCAAATATCCAAGTTCATCTTGAACTACCTTATATGCTGATACGATGTCCCTCAAGCCATTATCTTAGATAATGGGACACCTTTCAAAAACTAGGATGTTTGAGACCTATGTCAAGAGTTCAATATCCAAAATTTATTTTCTACTCCTTACTCCCCCTAAGGCAATGACCAAGCTGAGGCTACAAATAAAACCATCTTGAAAATAATAAAGAAAACAGTCAATGAAGTTGGTCGTGATTGGCACCTATAGCTAAATCCTGCCTTATGGGCCTACTGGATGAGTATCTACACACTTAAAAGTGCAACCCCATTCTCCTTGGTCTACGAATTAGAAGCCATCCTTCCTATTGAGATTGATCTCCCATCCTTAATAATATCATTGTAGAATCTCATCACTGATGAAGAATATTGGGTTTTACGGTTGAACGAGTTAGAACTACTAGATGAGTGGCGCATGGATGCCTTAAACCATTTGCAAGTCTACTAGAATTGTCTCAAGCGAAGCTACAATAAGAAGATCAGGATTCAAACCTTTCAAGTCAGAGAGCTCGTATTAAAGGAGAATCAGAAAAATGTACCAAGTCTAGACAGCAGGGGAAAGTTTGAACCCAATTGGTTGGGACCCTTCATCATCACAACAAGCTATAAATCAAGAGCATATCAGTTGTCAACACTAGAAGGTGAAACTCTACAAGATCCCATCGATAACTCCCATCTCAAAAAGTTTTATGCCTAATATTTCAAGGTATAAATCAAAAATACAAAAAAAAAAAATCCAAAAAAATCAGAAAAAGGGTTGAAAATAGTAAAGAAAAAATTGTCCACTGGTGAAAAACACTTTGGTGGCACTTTGGGAAAGTACCTTGGTGAAAACCTAGCAAAAAAGCGCCTCGTGTACATAAGCACTTTTCATCCACCATGATCTCTATCGGCTTGTTTTGCGTCACTCATCCATCATCCATCTGCATCCGCATCATAGCTTGATCTTGTGTTTGTATCATGTTCCCTCTTTGAACTACTTGGCACATTCTTAAGGTTAGTTTGTCCTGTCTATATCAGAGCAGTATATCACCTCACGTTGGGGGCATGTTCTTATACTTGCATTGGATCAGATTCATGTATATTCTTGAAATCTTCCTTAAAATTAGAAAATCCAAAAAACATTCATAAAATCAAGAAAAACCAAAAACATTCAAAACATATCAAAAATACAAAAACATGTCAAAAAGAAAAAAAAGTCAAAAATAGAGTCATCTTGTCAAACTATGGGTCTTTGAGCTCTGAACATAGGAAAGGCCATCATCGATGTGTCCCCGAAACACCCTAGGTTAGTCCTTTAGGAGTCCGTCATAATAAACTGGCAATCCATTTGTTCATATCTCATCAATAAACGAGTCTGTGTCAGTTGAACTACATGGTCTCTACATGTATAACATAGGCAAGGCTAATCTTTGATCAACCCTTGAGGCCCCTAGGATAGGTCTTTAGGTTAGGCTCTTGGTCAAAATCTAGGAAAACACAAAAACATTGGAAAATTTGAAAATCAAAACATTTGCAAAACATCTCGAAAATACCAAAAACAGCCTAAAAAAATTTCAAAATATCAAAAAAAGCATTCAAATATTCAAAAAAATCCATCCATCCCATTTCACATTCACCCACAATAAACATCCACTTATAATAAATCATTGTCATCCTCAACCTTTGGTACCACAATCAGAAACGAGTCTAGCAGATTAAAAGTGAAAACTCAAATGTCAAGGGTCTCAAGTCTAGGTCAGTAGGTAAACAAGTTGGTAACCTCTTGATATTAATAGCCCATCATCCAGTCAATCCAAAAATCATCTAATAAAATCATGTCCTAGGATGCATCCTTCCTACAATGGACATCAACATCAGGCATCACCGTAGTTTAGTCTTGACTAGAGGTATGAAGAACATTAGCTTGTTTGTTTACTTGATCTTTGTCTTGTTGATTTATCTTATTGCATTCATCCCAATGACCTCTTGATGATGTCTATCAAAATGATTTAGAGAGAAAGGAATGGAAAATTGATCATTATCTTTCTATCTATTGTGCTTGTTGGATATTCTTGTAATATAATCTTGGTCATGATTACTTTGTTTGGTCTGTAGGGAGGGTGTTTTGGGTATCTTGTTGACCAAATGGGAAAGTTTTGATTTTCTATGTTTTGGTCTGAGATGCTTGAAATATCTAAACTACATTCTAAATAGGGTTATGCATGCCAGGTGTGAACAAGGATACTCCTATTTGATTGTCAAGTCAAAGTCCATCACAATAGGTACAATGCCATCCTGGTTATTTATACCTTGATGCATCGTATCTATGTGTGTTATCAAACATAAGGTAAGTAAGCTCTTTTAAAATCCCAATCTTTGATAAACGAAACATCATCATTCTCTCATCATTATTTCTAATAAAGTCTCAACAGATCATGGACTTGTTGGATCCTCTTGTCATCATCTCATTTCTTCTTTCTTCTCTTCATGCTAACATGGTACCATGACAGTCAACGAAACATCACTAATGCATCCATCCTACATCCAAAAATTGTCAGCATACTACATACCACATATCATTCATATCATACATAATAAGAAACACCAGTCATCTCACATGCATTGCATTTCCATCATTGCACCATAATATAGATTGGCTATTCTAAGCATCTCATTAAACCATACATTTGCATCCATTGCATAATCATATAGATATCGTCATAACATCCATACATGCATCATCATATTACACATACAAAATATATTGAAAAGGAAAAATAACATATAATAACATCTCATAATCATAACATATCACATCATCCATTTTGCAATATCATTTGGGGCATAATATAGATCTGTTAGTCTAAGCATCTTAAAACTAGTTGCATACCATAAAAATTTGCATCCATACATCCATACTGCAAGCATCATCACCATAAAAGTGCATAAAAATAGTACAAAAAAGAAATGCATCCATAACATCCATGAAAATCTGCATAATCATACATCATATCACATCATATAGAATCACATTGCACATTCATAGAACATCAAATGTATCTGTCCATAAGAGATAAATAAAGTGAATGCATCACATCATAAATCAATCATATCCATATCATATATATCAAAAAATCATCATTGTCATGGTACAAATCTGACTCAAGTGTATGTATATCAATCAAGATGCAATGCCTACAAGGATATCAAAACAAATCCTATGAGATTATCTCAAAAATAATCATTCGCAGATCAAAAACTATATGCTGCTAGCCCTGGTGGATGCTCCCCTCACTTGCTTGCTTCTCTGCCTGGTCATCTGTTTGTCAGACCCATGTCCTTTGGGAGTAATTTGGTTGTCGCTAAGCCGCAAGTATAGCTTGTCGATAATGAAATCTGTAATACTCTACCTATCAAACTGCCTCATGGTACATCAGTGCTAGTATAGTCCCCCCCTATGATGCGGTGGCCATGCTCTCTAATTGCTTCCTATGGCCAACCTCTTGGGCTAACTATAGCTCTATGGCCTGCCTCAGTTGGCGCTCATGATCCCTCTCAGTAGTAAGGGCATGGCCCTAATGCCTGGCCTGATCTCTCTCTAGTGTAATTGCGTGCAGCTACACCTGTAACCCCTATATCTGTGCTTGTAGTTACTATATCTAGCCATCCCATGGACCCGATTGATGTGGTTGATGGTCTGATTGCTGCTCTAGCTACTATGGAGGCTACCCATTTCTAGGTGGTGCTCCCAAATCCTATCCACCCTGTTCTTCCTATGCTCTTTGAGCACTCCTCCCCTGAGGTCTCCCTCATGGAAGTGCCACTCTTGGATCTGTTAGTCGGTGCAAAGGTCTGAACCAATCATCATATGCATGTGTCCTGCATGGATCCACTAGTGCCTAAGCATAGGCCCATGGCCTAGCAACCAATTGGAAATTTAAGCAATCAACTACATCAAATGATGGAATAATTCATCCCCACGATGTCTCTCAAAATAATCTAGCAAAGATGGTTTTATATTGGTCATCTGATTGATCCTGAACCTCCCCAAATTGGGGGACCACCTTGTCTAGAAGATAGCACTCTATGATCGTATGCTCCCTCCCCTGCATCAATCGGGCCCGTCGAGCATAAAACACTGTTGTACATCATTGTACCATGCTAGCATCTGTAACCAAGGGCACTAGAAAAACACTATCATCTTGTCAAGAATTCAATATTAGTGAGGTAGACCCAACTATCTTGTATGTCTCAAAGTGATTTCACCACTGTATCTCCAAATCGCTGGATCATCAGGCTCTGTATGAACCACAATTACAATTGGTTAGAGCATGACAATATGCTCCTAGGCCTAGATATGCAGCAGTGTCACTTCGGTACCAATTGCTAGACTGTCACAATATGCAAAATCATGTAGGTCATGGTACAGTGAGGCTAGCATCATTGGTCCCTAGGCAAATAGTATCCTCTAGAAAAGCATCCTCTCCTAGGCCAAGCCCCATCTTGGATTGAAGTATTTTCCTTGTCGATCTGGAGCCACTAACCCACATATAATGGTAGCAACAATCAACCTAGAAGTTAGCACTCGACCTTTATAATAGTCCAAGTCAATCTAGCCCTCGACAAGTGCAAGCTCCTCGACCTCCATGACCTCAAAACACATATGAGAGTCGACATCTATATCATAGATCACATGATCACCATGTATTAGTAATCATAGGATCTTCCATACATCCTCTAAGGTCACAGTCGCCTTGCTAGTCAGAAGGTGAAAAGATGAGGTCTCATTGTGCCACCTCTCTGCCAACACAATCATCATCGTCGGGTGGGTCCAGAAATGGGCGCATAGGTGACATACTAGAGATCGATCTCCTTTAGATGCTCTTGTCATAACTAAGATAAATCACCCAATCTATGCAGGATTGAGGGTTGATGCTTGCATGAATGCACAGGATGGATCACCTCTTGTATCCATAAAGCCATGACGTCAAAATTCATAAGAGGATCTAGCCCCATTTGGAGTTTTCGACCCTAGAACAAAAAATGCGTTGTAATTTGCAAAGGTGTTGCTATTTGTAAAATTCTAAACAACAATGCTGGACTCTTTGAAAATGATAAATCAACCTCAACGTTTCCATTCACACATGCATTTCCCTTTGACCAGAAAACCCTAATTCTAAATTAAGCATAGTGTCGCCATTTACATTGGTGTCGCTCTATGAAATTTGAAATCCTAAAGTCAAATCGTGAACAACATCACAATTCACACAAGCAACGCTATTTGAGCTTCAACGTCGCCGATTTTGCACTTGGTGTGTCACTATATAGTGATGCTAGGCACTTTGACTCTTTAAAGTGTAATAAATGCACTAAAAATCAAATTTCAAAGTTAGGTTTGGGTCACATATCAGTGGTCCTATGCCTGAAGGTATCTAGTGCACGCAAACTCACTCAAAAATGTGTCAGGGAAGCACTCATTGGGCCATTCTGCAAGAGGGTCAAAGCTCAAAAGGCTAGAACTTTTAAAGTGCGAATGCAAAAATGAATAGAAAGTGACCCCTCCAAGCCTTTTTAAGCATGAAAATTAGGGTTTTTTTACCCTAATTTAGCTGTCAAACTAGGGTTTTGCACCCCTGACACTATTTTTTCCCAACCGAAGCTCATTTCATGTCTTTTTTTTGCATTTTGGCATATTTTCAGCATCTTGGAGCCTTTTTGGGCCTGTCAAGTAGCTTGTCTTTTTTTGAGAAGTCGCCCAAAAATCTAAATTTTTGTCTGATCTCTCGAGGGGGAAGTATACTAGCATAATTCTTCTCGCTAGGGCAACAGTGGGGCATTTGAAAAAAAATAGAATTTTTTTGAATTTTTTGATCTCAACAAGTGTTATTCTTTGAACCAACACAAGTACATTGTTTCAAAGAGGGGGAAAATGTAGACACTCGAAATAGCTTGATTGATATCATGCACTCAATTTTGATTAACTAACTTTGATTCTTCCTTGATCATTTATTTAATAACCAACTAATTGAATAATCTTTATTTAATTAATTCATCAAAAATCCTCCTTTAATTAAATAAATCAACTTTATTTAATTAAATCCTAATGTGCTCTCTTTGATTAAATAAATCAACTTTATTTAATTAAATCCTAATTTTCTTCCTTTGATTCAATAAATCAACTTTATTTAATTAAAATCCTAATATTCTTCATTTAATTGAATAAATCAAATTTATTTAATTAAATTATTAATCTTCCAATATCCTCTCATTTGATGTAAATAAACTCAAATATTTAAATCAAATGTCACAATCAACTAATCTCCTCTAAGTTAATTAATCCTAGGTTAATTAACTCCTAACACTAATCCTCCATTCCTCTAGCTTTTGCAAGTTGCAAATGTAAATCAATTTATTTGATTTACTAATTCCCCCTTTTTTCATTCAAATATGGCATATTCTTGGAATATTCCATTTATTTGAATTCTCCCTCCCAAAGGACTTTTTCCCTCCAACTTGGCATTAAAAGCTCTTACATGTCCTCTCCTTGAGTCAACTTGGCATTAATTCCTCTTACATCCCCTATTACACAAGTCACCTCTTCAAATTCAAATTTCACCTACATGCATTTAACATGCACATTGTTCAAAATGTGCTCCACTCTCCTTCATTAGCATGTTGACAAGTGGCACAATGCCATTGGTCCCTTCTTTAATCCCACATTCTCCCCATTCTTCATTATTCAATCCTTCTTCATTATAAATAGAGGCCTTCTCTATTGATTTGAGGGACACAACTCCATGCAAATACATTATAGTCATTTGAGTTCAAAGCATCCATGATTTCATCCATGTTTTCATCCAAGTTAGCATAGAATTCGTCATCCATGGCTAGGTTATTGGCATTTTGCATCAAGAATCACACATCTATCATCAAGCTTATCAAGGAATTGGGAAAAGGGATTCTTTCCACATCAAAGAAGCAACAATTCCCCCATGGGATGTTGGTTTGAGCATTTAGAATAGAATTTCATTAGTATTTTATTTGATTACTTTACCTTGATTTCATGTTCTTGTGTTTGAATGAATTTCACAGGGAATACTTGTTTACACTTGTTTATGGACTAATGTTTGATTGTTTGTTCATGTTTGAGCAGGTATAGGAAAATCATTCACAGATTCATATACATGTATCTATAGAGGGAAGTGATTTTGATCCCTCTCCAATGGTAATAATATATGGACTTTGATATAATCAATAATATGTGGTTGTGCCTCCTCTTCTCTAGTATTTATTTATTCATTTATTTATTTGTTATCCACAGGGTATCCTCAATGACTCAATCCTAGCGGGTTCCCTTTCTAGGGTGAGCTTGAGGTGAGACTTGTACCTAGGGCTGTGCGGTAACCAACACACACCCCAAGTGTGTGCGGTAGGGTAAGCCATGGGCGAAGGAGTTGAACCCAAGACCTCAGGGAGCAAACCCAAGACTTAAACCAACTTCGCTAACCCATGGGGGCCCTCTTCTTTAATATTTAAATTATTTTGGAATTCCACTTTAATTTATGTGTGTTGAGCCATTAAACATATCAGACAAAAGAGATACATTTAAATACATAAGGTTGTTAGAATTGTGAAAAAACACGAGGCACATGATCAAAAAATGAATGAAGACACCTTCCATGCAAGAGATCTGCAAACAATATGTACAATATTCCTCAATAAGAAAAAGATTCAGAAGAACCTCAAGAATATTTAAGGAAAACAAAATTCCTCAAAGGTTGAGAGTTCAAGAGAACAAAAAAAAATATCAGAGTGATAATACAATGAGGGTGGAGTACTATATAGGAGCAACCCTAAAAGGTAAAGGGATTAGATAAAGACAAGTGTCAACATCACATGAGATGAGTTAGAATGATATAATAATAGCTCACTTCAGTTAACATAGAAAATAACTTACTTAACTTAATGAAGAACTACTTAGTTTAGCTTAAGTGTATGATAATAAATTAGACTAAGAATCAATTAAAGAATAGTTAATTATTAGCTAATGCATGATTACTCTAACACCTCCCTTAATATAAACTTGTGGAGTAGCTAAAAACCCTAAAAAGAGAATGCATGATGGGTCTAAAAAAAAGGCTTGGTGAGGTACCCATATACAAACAAAAGATCTCTCAAAAATGGAGAAAAAGAGAAAACCATAGTGGGAGAAAACTCCTCTCCAAAAGAGAGAAAAGGAAAATGAAGGACTAAAAAATCTTGCAAATCAATGTGTGAAGGATTGAAAATCCTCCAACCAAAATAATGTCCCAAAACAGAGGAACATGAAGAAAATCACTGAAGCATGAAGAAGTTGTAGACTATTGTAAAATGATGACTGTTATAGTGCTTAAATGAAGAACCTCCAGAAATAGGAATGCAGGAGTGTGCAATGATCCATCTCACTTAAATGTATGTAACCAACTACTAATGTATGTTGTATCTAAAAGTACATAGGAACAAGAACTAGATACATAGATAACTCCAACAAAAAACCAAGGAAGCATTAACAACAACAGTAGAAACCCCCCATAATGCTTAAAAGGGAGAGCCAAGACAAGTACGCTAGAACTATGTGAAACCAAGAAGTTCATGTAGGAGAAACAACTTGCAAATAAAAGGGTGTGCAAACTAAGGCACACTTTCATGAGGCAAGAATCACTGGGATTCAATGATGTTGTGGAAGGGACACTCACTTAAAAAAGGTGTGATGGAAAACCAAAGGCAAACATCAACCCCCCCATGACACTTTATATCATAGTGCATCTACAAAAGAGAATGTACATGTAGAAGATGTCTACAATACCCAAATAGGATATAAAACTAGAAATACATATAGGACAAGAAGAAACAAGTCATCCCACGCAAACAAAAAGTTTTTAGGAGCTAAGATGTCCAAGTAATTCACTAGAGTGTGAAAACACAAAAAATTGAATAAAATGTACTTGAAGATCTAAATCTGGAAAACATACATGGATGGTTCTGAAGAGCTCTAAAAGATGGTTACAATTCCACTAGAATCACAAAAAATGAAGAAACTAGTAAAAAGCTATGAACTTGAGACTGAAAACAACACCTTTGAATTCAACTGGCTATAAAATGCACCCTTAGGAAAAATAGGTGATGATACCTACACCACTAGAAATTTGATGAAACCAACTTTCTGAGAATATTTCATTTGCTGAAAAATGATATCGTATGCCCAAGTTATGACCAAAATAAAAAAGCAACTTCATAAAGGACAAAGAAGGGGAATTGGGGGCCTCTATTAGCATCTATACAAGTGACGTCATGCTGATGTTAGCATGACATCAATGAATATTCTTGGAATATTCCTTGGCTGTCAAATTTTTTTGACCCTCGGGGAAAAAAATCTAGTAGAATATTCCCTCAAATTTTCCATAAAAATGTTGTTGTCAGGAAAAAAATTGGTGGTTAGAAAACTTAGGGTTGCACCAAGAAATTTGAAACCTTGCCGGTATATTTTTGTTGTTTTTGGTAAAGTTTTTTTGGGGTGCTGGTAAAAAGGGTGCTTTCAGAAATGAAAACAACTGCTGGAAAGAATAAACCCTCGCCACCGGTTTCCAAAAAGCCCTTGCCGCCGGTTAAAGAAACCCCACTGATGATTTTAAAGTAGTTGATGTGTTGGAAATAGGTGAGAGTGATGAGCAAGATGTGAATGTAAAGTTGGAGTTTACTAATGATTCCTTGTTTGAGAATGATGAAGGTGAAGATTCCTTGATAGAAGGATTACTTGTTGCAAAAGGTGGATGATGAGTCACAAGATTATTATTTTAACATTGTTTTGGGTGTAGAAAATCAGTTTGTAGCAGTAGAGTGTCTTTCTAAAGGAGCCAACAGAGTGACAAGTTGTATTGAAGGCAAGGAAAAAGAAGAAGAAGAAGGCATAGCAACAAAAAAGGATAAGGTAAATTTTGATTTTGAGTTTAGTGGTGATGATTATTTACCATTTAAAGAAGAGATTGCAGTAGTGGAAAATAAAGTTGTAGTTGTGAATGGGTATATGAATGTTGCATGTTTGTGCATAGAGGTTGTAGATGATGGTGTAGGAGGAACTTGGTGGAGGTGCTCGGTTTGTGGTGGGTTGGATCCTACGAAGAAGGAAAGGAGGAAACAAGAGATATGGCGAAGGAGGATGGTCTATGGTGGATGTGAGTCCACAAAAAGGAGGATGAATAGAGTGTACACTTGGTGAAGGAGAATGGAAAGTATCCCAACTAAGTGTTGGAAGAGGTAGAGGAAGAAATTATTTTTGTCTAAATCAGTGATGGAGTTCATTGCAGGTTGTCCACAACCTGAAAGAGTAGTTCTACTACTCCACTACATTTTGTGAGTTCTACTCATAATTTTTTTCCTACTCGATGTGTCCGATGTAGGAACATTCAGATAGATTGACAATCAACATCAACCAAAAATAATTTTCATGTTTGAATTTTAGTTTTGTTGTGTTTTGGGGTTCATTTGACATCTATTGGCTTTGGAAAGCTCTTGGTGTGTTCAAATTTTCATAAAGTCAATTTTTATCAAATCATCGTTTAAGGCTATGTAAGCAGTTTTCAAAAATTATTTCTAGAAAAATCGTAAGGATTAAAGTAGAATAATTTGGTAGGGGAATTCATGGAGGTGGCATGTGAAATATGCAAAAAGAATTAAAATCATACATTTTTCAGTTTGAAAGATTTTGATATTGAAGGTTTGTTAAAAATTGTTAGCAAATTATAAAATATTTAATATCTCATGATATTGGAAGGTTGGAGTAAAATCCTTTTGTAGGCGTCCATTGGATACCATTCCAAGATTGCATGCCAATTTTTGTGTGAATCAGAGAAATTCCATTTTTTTCGCCTACCAACACTCAATTGTGTGCTTCCAAAGCACCAATTTGATCAATTTTATTTTGGAACGGTATTATGGATATCATGAAAATTAAATATTGGTTTTTATTCATTCATTAATCATTTATCTATTGCATAGATCATATGGAGGGAGTTTGGAGCATAAAAGAGGCTAAAAATCAAGATTTCTAAATTTTTAAAATTCTCATAGTAGAGAAAAACACCCCTTGAGTAAAGGAAGCATCTGGAGGAGTTTCTAGAAGTTTAAATGCCTCATTTAAGGCTAAATAAACATAGTATATGCAAATCTATTCTTGGGTAGAGTGGGGCACCCATTCTGGGGCAATAATTGGTGATTTTCAATATATTTTTTAGAGGTTTTTGAAGAAAAATGTTGGAAGGAGTTGAGAGGAATGGGAAGGAGAAAGATACCTCTGTAGAAGTATTCATTGGGGGTTTTGGTTGCAAGTTTGAATAACACCAGTGAAGGAAAGACAAGGCACCAGTGTGTGAGAGGTGCAGATATTTTGGAGGAGTTGTGTGAAGGTTTGAACAACAGTAAAGAGAGATTTGGGGCAGCAAAAAGAAGCTACAAGAAGAGCCAAGAAAGTCCATTTCTTGTGAAGATTTGATTCTTAAATTGTATTGAATAAATTTGTAATTGTTTCAATTTGGAAGGTAAGTTTTCATATTTGAATTAAATGGTTTCTCTTTGTTTAACCATTGTGAATTTTTGAATATGTTATTTGGCATTGGTTTTTGTTTGCATCAATTTGCAAAAAAATAAAGGGGATTCTAGATTTGAAGCCTATAACCCTTGTTGAAGAAAGAAAAACCTCATAAATTGAGAAAGGAATTGTTGAATCCACGCTCTGATACCATATTAGATTTGTGAAAAAAATGAGCCATAGGATCAAACAATGAATGAAAACACCTTCATGCAAGAGATCTGCAAACAATATGTGCAATATTCCTCAACAAGAAAAAGATTCAAACGAACCTCAATAATCTTCAAGGAAAACAAAAGTCCTCAAAGGTTGAGAGTTTGAGAGAACAAAAGAGAAAATCTCAGAGTGATAATATAATGAGGGTTGAGTGCTATATAGGATAAACCCTAAAAGGTAAAGGGATTAGATCAGGACAAGTATCAACATCACATGCGATGAGACAAAATGATCTAATAATAGCTCACTTCAGTTAACATAGAAAAGAAATTAGTTAACTTAATAAATAACTCCTAAGTTTAACTTAAGTGCATGAGAATAAACTAGACTAATAATCAATTAAAGATTAATTAATTATTAACTAATGCATGATTACTATGATATGCAATTTTCCTAAGGTTAGAGTCTGTTAATAGTTATGGGTATAAATCTTGGGTTCTATCGTGGGTTTTGTATTTGATCATTATCAGGGCATTTTGAAAAATCAGTGTCATGGGTTTTTGTAATTGTTTATCTTTATGAGTTACTTGACAAATTAGTTTCATGGGGTTTATTATAATTGATTAAGTTTTTTTGTAATTGACCAGCATGATTAGGGCATATTTAGTAAAATTAGTATGATCATTGTATAAAGGGCCTGCTATAAGAATGAAGGGTTTTGATCTTAGTAGGTTCATAGGTAGGCTATCAAATTATGTCTATACTTTTTTGAGCAATAACCAAAGGTTTTCTTTCTGGTTCTTTCCTGTTGGTATACTCTCCAGAATCAGTTTTTGTATTATTTATTTATTTACATATAATATGTATTTAGTGGCTTGTCACTTTTCCAAAAAAAAAAAAAACCTAATGCATGATTACTCTAACAAAGGTTTGATAGATATAAAACTACTTTTTAAACAAACTTATTTTAGAAAATTCTACTTTTAACATTTTATTTTTTCATTATCTTTCATATAAGATTACACAATACTATCGTTCCATTTACCTCACATCAAGCTATAAAACTAAACCTATTTTTTTAACATCATTTCCCTTATCTATCCTTTATGATCCTAAATATTTTTAAAAAGTGGCAATAAATGTGAATAGTACTAACCACTTTTATAGTACTAACTCAAACACCTCAACATATTAGATACTCATCTTAAGAACATCAAAGAATCAAATGGGTCTACCTATTTAGTGATTTTTTTCATTAAGAGGGGTATATTATTTTGACTTGAAGCTATGAACCAATGAGGTCACAAACGAGGGACCTCATCCCCAATATAAATTCTCAACAATTACACTCCAATGGCGTTTGAACCTTGATGGCAAGAATAACAACACATCAATTTAACCATCCTACCATGCCACTATTGGCGTATTTAGTGGATTGTTAGAATGGTTATACTATTACATTAATCTTAACTCTTCTATGAGTTCTTATGAATAAAAAATTAGAATGAACAAATAATTAACAATCTAAGAAATGATGGAATAACCACTACACAACACACACGGATGAATTATATATACTTACAGTCCTCACATGGAATGGTTTTGTAGAAGCCCTTAAATAGACCTTCTATCTATTTGGAAACTATGATAACTAGTAGATCAAGTTTTCTCAAGTGTGTTAGGGATGCGATCAATCATTACAAGAATACACAAAATATTTTCATATTTGGTGTCCAAAAGTGGTATTCAAGATTAAAATAATATTATGTTGAAACTTATAGATTAGGCTTAAGAGCAAATATCCAATTAGATATGGATTCACTACAATTTTCTTCAATAAATTATAGATTTGAGCTTTCAAATTTGAATCAAAGGCTAAAGTCAAGACAAAGATAGAAGATTCAAATTCTTAGAACAAGCTCCAATCTAATCCCTCTAGATATAAATCTAAACTAAGAAATAGCTATCAATTCCATTCATAGAAGAAGTAATAATTATTAAGAATGATCAAATTAGTAGTACAAGATTGAGAAGTGGTGTTTAGCTCATAACTCTAGCACTAATTTTGATGTGGAATATTGTGCTAAAGAATCTACTTAAAAAATGAGTTAGCAAATAATAGCACTATAGAAAAAAAAGGTAAAGAATCATGAAGCCTAAACCTAGTGTCATGGTGGGTATGAAAAAAATCTAATTCTCTTGTAAGCATAAAGTAAGTAGAGGTATTGTTCCACTCTTAGATATGGATCAATGATCAACTAGTGCATGCCATTATTGACAATGGAAGCTAGAAGAACCTAATTTCTTCTAAAGAAATTCAAATATTAAACTTACCAATGATACCTCAACCAAAACCATAATCCATTTGATGGTTTAATCTAATATCTTAGAAAAATGTTATTGAATAGTTTCAATTGGTATATAACATCAAGCCTTTAGAATGTCACTCCATTAAAGAGGTATGTGATGTTTTACCTAGGCAAATATATTACTACTATTGATTTGTAGTCTATGAAGAAAATCCAAGGAATACTGTAATAGATGTTTGGTGATTAAATATATCACACATGCTAAAGGTAGCACCTAAATGTTTGGACCACTCATCAATGCCAAATAACATAAGAAGTTAAATAGCTCCATTAATAAATTTATGCTTTTGATTTTGAGACTTATATTTAGGAATGCCTTTGTAGTATAAAAACATTCTGCAATTCCTCTAATAACATAAACAAAGTTGGTAGAATTCAAGGATATCTTTCAACCACCAAAGGGAGTGCCTACATAATGTAGGCTAATATATACTATTCATTTGATTCTTATATTGTCTCTACCTAATCTTTTTTATATTTATTGGCTACTCTAAATGAATAGATAGGGTGTAGAAGGTTTTAGACGCTAGAATGAGGTACATATAGTTATAGATGCCTACATATGCATAGATTTAAAATATGCAAATAACCTCTAATCATTGGGTGCTTTGATTTTAGTTTTGTATACATGTACTCTTGTTATAATTTGTTACTATTTACTACAATATCGACAATCAATCTAAGATTATTTATTTTTGCTTGTAAATTTTCATTATCTATGTAAATCTTTGAAGAAATTGTAGCTCTTTGTGAACTTTAGTTGCTATTCATACAATTATTTGAAGAAATTTATGTTTCAATGCATAGGTTGGACCATCAAATTGAAGTACTAGGCCATGAGATTTGGTAGGATTGTAGCCTTTAGAGTAGTATTTTGAAATACATTTTATTCAATTATTATATTTATTTTCTATTTTCTATTGAACTTAGTTTTTCATCAAACATGTAGATTTCACATGTGGAAAAATAGAAAGAGTCTTTTTTTGAAAAATATCTATGCATTGCATATTGATGTTTTTGTTTCAACAAAAAAAGTTAGTTTTGGATATATATACTAAAAAGTTATGCATCATGGAATTAAATTATTCAAATTATAATTAATCTCATATAAAAAATCAATAATAAATAAAATATGCAATAGAAAATTATGAAAATGTATGTGCTACATATTGGTGTTACCAACCCATGTTTAATAATTATAATTTTTTTAAAGTATGTGTTAAATGGAATAAATGCTAGTTTTTAAAAGTAGTGTTCGCTATAACAAAGAGTAATTAAAAATTATGTAAAAAATTTCACAAGTTATGTTTTAAAATAAAAAAAATAAAATCTATACACAATTCTTAACATTTTAGTTGTTATAGATGGTAGAAAATGAAAATTTGATTAAAAATGTTGATTTCAATGTTCAAATTTGGTTAAAAAGTGGAACACACTATTGGGGGATCACCCAAGTCTTAAATGAGCTATGAAAAATATGTCATCCTACATAAACATTTGCTTTAAAGGCACTTATGCATCTGAATCCCCAAACCTTTGTTACACCAACTCTAATAGTGAATCCCCCTAATAATTGATATCTCAATTAAATTATAGACATTAATTTCAATTGTAATGTACGGGTTTTAGAGAGAGATGGTGATTCTTTTGGGTAGGGTCATGACATTACCAAAAGGTGTTCAATAACTAGAATTAAGAAACTTCAAGGGTAGGATTGTATTGATTCTATAGGGCATTGGTGTGAATATGTTTCCTTTATTAACTGGATTAGAATTGGGATTAAGTGCCCCTAGTATTATGAGGCTTCGACACAATACAAGATTATGTGATATTGAAAAAGACAAATTCACAACCTTAACAAGATCAACACAATGAATGACATTCCTATAATTGACCAGTGTAAGGTGATATATAGAGGATTTCAAACACCACTAACAAACACCCACCCCCTTTTGTGCATGCTTCCTAACCCCCAATACCTTCCCATGCCGCATGATTCCTAACCCCCAATACCTTCCCATGCCACATTAATTTTAAATTATCCTCTTTCAACCTAATTCTAAAGTGATATATTAAATCACATTTCGGTTATTTAAAAAAATCCACTATGCATGCATGCGATAAGGTAATGCTTTAGAGGTGAATCCCCTAAGGAAATCATTAGGGTGTTTTCTCATTTGTTGCTTCGGCCAATCATTCACCATAGTACTTTATGCAAATTCCATGGTTAAAGAGATTTTTCCATAGTTTGAGAAAACTTGTGGTAAATAACAAAGTCATTGAGGTAATTGTACTTTTACTACCTACATAAACTAGTGATTTTACCGAAATGAAAAAAATGTTTATTTTCCAAAGTCTTCACATACATTGAAACTTACAAATAAAGCCTTGAAAATTTCTAACAAACATGAAGTTATCCTGTATCCCAAAACATAAAAAGAAGTGAAAACCCAACCCATTTTTACATTAGTTGATCATCTTTCAAATGCATGTAGACATCTATCATGTTTTCTTCTATTTATTGCCATTTTTACTCTTGTCATTTGTTCATTTGGATACTTGGAAGTTGAACCAACCATGAAACCTTTTGTATGCTATTGTGCACATGCTTACATAGGCTTTTGTTAAACATTACTTTAATAGGTCAATGATCTAGATCCTAAGAGGTTCAGTGAATGATCCTATCTTAGTGAAAGACAAGATTATATAACATGCAAAGGAAAATAGAAACACAATTAACCAATACACATTCACAAATGATATGAAAGACTTTTAGTAATAACAATGGATGTTATAGATAGAAAGCATAGTCCAATGAGAATTCTTGTGTCCAAAAAGGGGTGAAGATGTCAAACTAGTTTCCCTAGAATATTCGTGTATTCAACTTCCAACATGAAGGATTATATGTCTCTATATGTACAATATAGTTAAAAATCAAAATGAGAAGATGGAACAATTCATTTCCCAAATCACTTAGCCTTCTAGTAGCTTGGTAGTTGAATTCTTGATGGTTGATATTCCAATCCAATAGTCTAAAGAAGAATGCTATGTGAGTGCCACATGTGCAATATTGTTGTCATGTGCTGCACAAAGGTATGTTAATCAAAGTGTAGTGGTATGTGATGATGATGAGGTTTGCACATTTGCCATTGTTGAAGCATGCATGCTTGTGAAAAATGCTATAGAAGTGTGTGCACTAGCACTTGATGCTAATAAGACATGTAAAAGGTTTTTTAAGACTTGCACAATTGCACTTCAATCACATACCATATTAAAGTTGTACTCTAACAACCTTGCTCTTACTTGCACATATTTAAAAGAAAAAATTTCCAACTATGCACTGTCTATTATTACTAAGCATAAATTATATCACCTTTACAATCATCACTATCAATTGTGTATTCTCAACCCCTAATCTACTTGATAGAGAAAGTAAAAAACACAAATAGAAGAAGTAATTCTCTATATACAAAATGAATATGGGAGAGGACCCAGTACCTAAACATGTTCCAATAGTTGTTATAGCATTTTTTGATTTGATGCCCAATAATTTTAACTTTAACAATATTGAACCAATAGTTGTGACTTAAAGTTGTTAGTGCTGATGATAACTACCCATAATTGAATGAAATGTATTCCTTGACCTAAAAAACAACAAATCATGTGATGCCACATTAGCGCACCAATAAAACATGATTTAGTACACAACTATCGGTCTCACTTTTTTTTTGGGCCTTTTTGGACACCTTGACAAAAAGCATGTTGATGTGGCCCTAAAACCTTAATTATAAGAAGGGGACTTGTCAAGTAAGCTATTGTAAAAAATTCGATGTGATTTGAAATTTCCAAGTAAAATTTTAAGAAGCGTGAAGTTAAAGTGCTCAACTACCAAACCCTCTCCCCTAGTACACAATCCCTCATCCCTAATATCCAGTAAAGCTTGTATTGAACCTAAAGTTAAGCTTTATACATAGAAGGACAAAAGACTTAGGTGAATATTTCAAGGTAAGTGATGGTACATGTTGCTCAACTTAGAAAACAAATATATGGAAATATTCAAAATCTCAATTCTTTCCTCAAAGACAATAGGCCATTTCATATTTATGCATAAAATATTAATTATACTTTGTTTCTATTGAACATAAATACTAAGTGTTTGTATGTCTAGATGTTAACCTGGTTTTCTATATAGTTGTTATCTCTCTTTTGACAACCTTTATTGCCTCCTTTTTGTATTATTTGCATTGATTCAATATAAAAAAAATATATATATAGAAATATTCAAAATCTCAATTCTTTCTTCGAAGACCATAGGCCATTTCATATCTATGCATACAATATTAATTATACTTTGTTTTTATCGAACATAAATACTAAAAAAAACTTGAAAATACGAAGTTAAAGACTAAAAACAACGATGAAAAGCAGTGAAAAACAATAGCCTAATCCAGCTGTATGCAGAGATGATTTGTTCTTATTTTCTTGGTTTGTTCCTCCTTGGGGCGGCAGATTGTCTTCTCTGTTCTAAATAACGAATATTATCACCCGATATTCTGCAAAATTCAACTGTCAACTCTCACTGTGTGCAATTTTTTCACGAATTATGGATAAACTGATCGAAGTAGAAGAGAAAGAGGTGAGGGTGGAATTCGAATTGAAGAAAAAATGCAAAACCACAGTTCACCTGAGAAATCTGATGCAAACATCTCATGTTGCATTCAAAGTTCAGACAACAGGTCCTGAAAAATTCGCAGTGAATCCTCCCAGCGGTTTTATTTCCCCACAGGCTGATTCCTCTTTCGATTTCATTGTTAAACCTACCAAAGATCTTCCAAAGCATTTCCCTATAACCAAACATGTGATACTCATCCAAGCCCTACCTGCCGTCAATCCAACGCCCTCCCTGCGCGTACCCAAGGATTGGTTTGCATCTCGCCAAGAACAGGGCACTTGGGATGAGAAGCTCAGGGTGGTTTATACAGGGGCTCTTCTCCTGAATCAGGCGGTGGAGGTTTCGGATAAAGAAAAGGTGTTGAATATGGTGAAACTTGGAGGCGTGGAAAAGTTTATTAACGAGGGAGACAAAGAGAGCGGAAGAACGGCCCTGCACATCGCGGCAGGGAAAGGAAATATGGAAATTGTGAGGGTGCTTTTGGACGCCGGAGCAGATAAGGCCGCCAAAGGATTTACAGGGGAAACTCCTCTTCATGACGCCGTGTGCTCTGGAGGTCTCGGTGTTGTGGAGGCTTTGATGGAGGGAAATGAAGGGGATTTTCTGGATTGGGGAGCGCTCAAGGACTCCCGCGGGTGGAATGCCCTGCATTTGGCTGCGTCCCTTGACCGTTGCGGCGCTGTGGAATTGCTGTTGGAGAAGGGAATGGATGCAGAGGGTAGGGATAATGAAGGGCGGACGCCGCTGCATATTGCGGCGGCGCAAGGGCATGGTCGCTGCGTGCAGGCATTGCTTGGAGGTGGTGCCGATGTGGATGATACCAGTTTTGACGGCTCCACTGCTCTGCTCTATGCTGCCTCCGGAGGTTATTTGGACATTGTTGAGGGCTTATTGGATTCCTGTGCAAACAAGAGCATTCGGAATCGGGTCGGCCTGACAGCTTCCGATTTGGCCTTTCAGAATGGTCATGTGAGTATTATCTCAATCCTAATTGGGCTTGGTTGCGGGGAAATTTTGGGAGCAAAATTTTTGAGAGTTAGATTAGTACTTTGATGGTAATTTTAGCAGAAGCAAATTGAGCTTTTTGAATATGTGGGAAAATGGTTACTAATTTGTAGTCAATATTATTAGTTGTTTACATAGATAAACAGTTAATGTGTTGTTATTAGTGTATTGATTGATAGAATAATTCATAATTTATGAAGTTAATTGTAAGTGTTTTTATATTCAATTGTATATAATTTTTTTGTATGGGGATCACACACAATAATCTATCATCAAGGTGAGGAGATTACTGATTACTGATGATAGATCATCAAATGTGATCCGAAACATTAATACAAAAGATTACACACAGTTGAATCAATGTATTGATTATTTATATGTTTAAGATGTGTTTTAGTGAATATATCAATTGTTCATCTGATATATTTTAGTAAATATATCAATTATTTACATAGATAAATTACAAATATAACAATTACAATACTCAAATTATTTACCGTCAAATAAATAATGATCATTTTAAATAGACTATTTATATAATGACACCCTATTTTAGATTAAAAGGAGGGGTAAAAATTTATTCAATCAAGAAGAAATAGAAAGCAAGGGCATCAAACAGTCCTATCAAGATCCACTAAATGATCTAAATGTTGAGACAAACCCGGAGGTAATTGACCCTTATCCACAATATTCTAGTTTTGCATTTGATCAGAAGCCCATTTGGCCAATCCGCCACACCATTCCACTCCCTAGGGATATGAGTGAAAGTAACAGAATCCAAAGGAGCGCACAAATGAAGAATCTAGTTAACCACCAAGATTAATTGCCAACTAACAGTGTCAGAATTCTGCCGAGTCAACAAATGCACCACCACCTAAATCAGATTCACAAATGAGTCTGCGCCATCCAAGAGCACAAGCATGCCCCACAAAAAATAAAATAGCAAGAGCCTCCATCAAATTATTAGTATGATGACCTTTGTAAACAGTAAAAATAAACTGAACATTCCCCAAGCTATCTCTACCCACTCCACCACTGACCAGGGTTACCCTTGAAGACCTGTCCGTATTGAAATCAATTGTAGACCAAAAATCATTGAAGTGACCTCTATTTAATTTATAAATTTGATAAATATTAACTTAAAATATATAAGTAAACTTGAACACATAAATATAAAGACATAATGTGATGGTTAAATATAAATATGTAGTATTATAGTTGGTTTAAATTTTCTTCAATCTATGTACTATTCAAAACATTCATTTTCAATGATTGTGTATGCTTTTGCATTGAAGTTTCAGATTATGCTTAACAGTCCATTATATGATCTGAAACATGATAAGAAAACATACACAGTTGATCTCAAAAGTATGTAATATTTCAACAACCACCCAAATTCTGCTGAGCTCGATAATTTTTTAGATTGAGGTCCAACAAAGCTCCAATTATAGAACAAAAAGCTATTTACAGAAACCATTTAAAAAATAAAACTAATGGTTGTGGGTGAACTGTATACTGGTTCTCAATAGTTTGTTATGCAATGGTGCAGATGGAAGTGGTACAGCTTTTAGATTATGGTGAAAAATTGATGGACTCTGCGCGGACTGGAGACGTGGAGAAAGTGGTACATTGGGTACAGAAAGGAGTGCCATTGAATTGGAGAGATCAATTTGGGTGGACTGCATTGCACTGTGCAGCCTTGAAAGGGCATGAAGAATTGGTGAAGAAGTTATTGGAACTGGGTGCCGATGTTGAGGCCAAAGACAGCCAAGGACATACCCCATTGCACTGTGCAGCTTATGGTGGCCACTCTGAGGTCGTCAAGATTCTGGTTGAAAATGGAGGGGATGTAGAAGCTCAAACTGTCAGAAGTGTAACACCTTCAACCATTGCCACAATCTCCAGCTTTGATTTAGTAAACACAGTTTTGTATGATTATTTGGACGATAGCATGATGATAGAATATACAGTCTGATCCAAATGTTGATCACAAAATTGTATGCTTATACAGTTGTCTGATTGTTTGGACGATAGCATAATGATAGAATATAAAGTCTGATCCAAATGTTGATGACAAAATTGTATGCATATACAGTTGTCTCCATATTTTTTTAATTGCATATTATAAACTATTTCATATTCATAGATGTAAAAACAAACAATCTGTTTAAAAATTAGATGATTTTTGCAAGGTTATCATCGTTAATTTTATTCATAGAAATAAACAATTGTTTATCTTTTGTGTAAATTAAATTAATTTTATCAGTAAAAAATATAATAATTTATCATTTTTATGTATTGATAAGTGCCACATAGTGGCTAGTACTTACCTTTTTTAAATTTAATAAAAATAAATGTAAGTTTTGTTAATGTGAATAAAACTAAATGTTAATTTTGTTAATTATAGTATTAACATAATATTTAAAAATGTCACATTAATGTTAATTTTTTTATTAAAATTATATAAATATTAACATTATAATATAAATTGTATGATAATACATGTCTATATTAACTATATTAATAGAATAAAAGGTATTATAAAGATATTATAAATATAAAAAAAAAAAAAAACTTAAATGATAGTATAATATAATTAAAAGAAAAAAATGATAATTATATAAATATAAAATTTATCTAATAATTATTTACATAATATTTATAATACACTATAAATTTATTATATTATATGAAATAATATTTATTGATTATATAATATAAATTTTAAAAAGATTTTTTTAAATTATTTTATATTAAATAAAATATAAATGAAATGAAATGATTATACACCAATAACATGTTGTGCCAATCAAATGTTGACATTGCTCATAAGCCTAAACTAAGGTCTGACCAAGAAGGTGATGCGGATTATATCTAGATTGATCCAAAACAACTTGCCCCTTACAGCAGCAGTGACCTTGAACCGAATGCTTGCCTCAACCCCAAGCCAATTTCAGTTTCTCCTCATATGAAGACCCTTAATTTTGCTGGTGAGACTGAAGGTGAGGTTGAGGAGAACATCATTAATAGTAAGCTACACAAGACTCATAATGCCCAGAAAGGGCCTGGAAGGCCGAGAAAATATGGTATCACCGTTTCCAGCATTCCAACCATGCAATTGGTTAAGCATAAAAGAAAGAACACTAGCTTGGTTTTGCAATCTCCTATTTATAAAAGGCTGGAGATTGAGAAGAAGTGACCTAAATGTTTTGAGAACTTCAAGAGTAACCAAGAGGATACTCCTTTGTCAAGAGAATATGAATCTTAATCTCATTTCCTAGAATATTCAGGGACTGGAGTCCCCATTTAGGAAGTATATTATAAGAAGATTCCTTAATCTTGAGGCCAATAAAGATGTTGTCATGCTGAAAAAAAAAAAGCTACTAATTTCACCCTGGGGGTTAATCTTAAGTTTATTTGGAAAGACTCGCGTAAGTTCTCCTCAAAGCACGATAGGGGAAGAGGGGGAACCTCCATTTTACTTGCTAACAAATGGAAAGCTTTTATAACCAATCATGGTACTTCCCCCTGCAACAAGGTAGTGTGGATTGTTTTGGAAAAAGATGGGGAGTGCTTGGGGATTGGTTCAGTTTATGGTCCAAATGACCAGAGAGAGAGTCAAGCTTTGGCAGTGGATGTCTTCTCAGTTGCTCGAGGTCCCTTGGGTGCTTGGGGGAGACTTCAACATGGTGGAGTACCCTGAGGATAAGTGAGGTGGCTTGGATGTGGCCTAGAAAGGTACTGAGAGGCATTTTTGGCAGAGATTGAAAAAAAAACTAAGTCTTGCAGACCCCTTGGAAAAGGGAAAGAAGGACTGTACAAAGATCTAGTATACTTGGTGTAATGCCCAACAAGGGAAGAGCAAGATTTATTGTTGTCTTGATAGATTCTATGCCAATAAGTCAATGGTTAACTTCCTCTTTGATAAGTATGGGCAAAAGGTCAGTGTGTACCCCTATACTCTTTCTGGCCACCACCCTGAATCAAAACTCAAGTCTCAACTAATTAGAGTATTCCCAATAAGGCCCTCAAGAGTCCTAAATTCATCCTAAACGCCCAACTCCTTCAGGATGAAGACTGCAGAGATGGCATAGCATCCATCAGAGAGATCAACAAGTGGTTGCTTACTGAAGAGTCCGCAATTGCAAGATGGGAAAAGAATGTGGAGGCTTGGAAAAAGCTTATCCAAACCATTGGAACGAAAAGGGCTAAGGATGCAAGAAGGATGGAGTGCAAGAAAACTTGTTCAATGCTAAGGAAAAACTTTAGGCTGATCCTTCTAACATTAAACTAAATGAAACTCTGACGAAGATTAAGAGTGATCTCAGGTGTCTCCAAGAGAGGAATACGAAAGGGCTCAAAATTAAGATTAAGAGTGTGATAGCGTCTGATGCCCTGCACTATTTGTTAAGAGATCAAACTTATTCCCCTAAAGTTAAAGGGATCACACTCCCTAACCAAAATGAGCTTATAAACATCTAATTTGCTGATGACACTACCTTATTCATTGAGCTTGATGTGGAGAATTTGGAGGTCCTCATGGGAAAACTTGACTTATTCTATCAAGCTTTTGGTGCTAAAATCTTGATGGCCAAATCCAACCTTCTTGGTTGGTTTGATTCCCAACCCACCTGGCTTCAAAACTTTGAGTTTCAATGGGGGGGCCTAACAAGCTTGTCAGATACCTGGGAATATTGTTTTTCATCCGTCCCAACTTAAAAGAAATGTGGCCTGGATTAGCGAGAAGATTAGTAAAAAATTGGAGAGTTGGAACAAGCATTATCTCTCCCTTGCTGAGAGACTTCAAATATGCCAAAAAATTCTCTCTTCTTATAGTATTTATTTTGCCTCGGCTTGGTTTTTCAGTAGCTACTAGGTTAATGAAATACAAAAAAGAATTAGAGCCTTCTTGTGGTCTGATGGGAAAGGCATAAAGAGAAGGCATATGGTTAATTGGGATTGGTGTTGTATGGATAAAATGGATGGAGGTTTAGGTCTTAAAGACCTAAGAGTCCAAGGAACCTCTTTAGCACCAAAATGGATTGCCAAGGCTATAGTAGGTGATGAGCCTTGGAAGGTGCTAGTCAAAAATAACATCTTACAAGCTCATCCTAAGCATGCAAAGCAATGGAAAGGCCTACCCATGTGTGATATTCTTTTGAAAAAACACCCCATGTCCCCAGCTAGGTCAATGGTCTTTAAAAGCATATGGAAAGCTTGTGAGTTGGTGAAGCATAAGGTTAATTTCAAGTGCTATAACATCAAAATTAATGACAACACTAAGTGCCAAACTTACTACTCCCCGTGGTGGAACCTGGAGCATAACAAGAAGCCCCTCTCCCTCCTGTAGGGGTGTTCTGAAAAAAAATGGAACCAAGCTAGCATCCACACTTTTCATAATATCTTTGAGAATGGTCACCTTAAAACCCTTGACAAGCTGGTTTGTGAGTTTAGTATGGATATACCTAATTCTAGGACCTTTAACACCTTGGCTGAAACCTGTAAAAGTGCCTCCTTTCCTCTTCAGTCTTCTGAGATTTGTGCCCTTGATTCTAATCTTGTTTGGAATGATGGCTCACCTCCTATTGATGTTAAAGCAAAAAACCTTTATAAAGAGTTAATGAAAAATGTTGATATTAGAGAGCACGTTAATACTTGTTGGGGTACTAATGTAGATGATTATAAATGGAGAAAAATTTTATCTTCTATATGGCAGAATGTTATTGAACCTAAGAAGGCTTGTTTTAGATGTCAATTGCTTTTACAAAGACTCCCTATTAAATTTAATCACACTGATGTGGATATTTGTAGCATTTGCAGGGCGCCTAAGACTATTATTCATATCTTTTTTTATTGTTTCTATGCTAAAGAGGTTTGGAACATGTTTTGTAATAATATGGCAATATGGAAAAATGATGGGCAACTTAATTGGGCAGAGATTTTATTTAATTCAAGGAAGCTTAAAAATGAATTACAGGGTTTCTGGGATTGTTTGTCTACTAAAATTGTGTGGTTCATTTGGAAAGCTAGAAACAACTTGAGAAGTTTCAAGTGTGTACCAGAGGCCTTACTGAGTCTAATAAAAGACTCACATTCCTTTCCATTGCATTGTAGGTCATTGGGATGATGGAGATCTTGATGGCTAAACTCATGAGGTTGATCTCGGATGGTGTAAACAAAGTTGAAGTCAAGGTTGATAAAAGGTGGCACCATAATCAATGAGATGCCAAGGTTTTCCTCCAAGCACTAAGGGAATTCCAACCTATTTTTAATGTAGCTCAATCTTTTACTCAGCTGGAAGTGAATTAAGGAGTTCCAGAAAGAATGTAGCTGTAGTGGAGGTATCTGATCCATTAGTGGAAGAAAATCTTCTCCTTGTTTTTGATGATCTGTGAAGGGTATTGCTATATGAAGCCTCTTGTTTTTTGTAATATTTGTAACGCATCCATGCTGATATTCTAGTAGGAGTTTGGAATTGTTTATTTTGTTATTGGGTGCCAATTGACAGCTCTTTCTATTGTTTTTATTCCAACATACTGTATGTGGTGGTAGGCTATTTTTGTTCTTACTATTATCAATACAAAAAAATGAAATGATTATACAGTATAAGTATATGAAAGAATTAAATAATTATTATTTAAACATAAAATTTACATAATACTTTTGTGCAATAATGATGAAAGTTATATAAACAACATTTGGTTGAATGTAGCCAAAATAATAGTTCTTAGTTCTCAAAACTAGGCAAAATAATAGTTCTTAGTTCTCAAATGTAGCCAAAGTAATAGTTCTTAGTTCTCAAAACTAGGCAAAATAATAGTTTATTTTGCTGAACTATTTGTATCATAAAGTATAATTTAAATTATGTCTTGACTTGGTATCTCTACTGAAATTCTATAGATTATTTGGAAGGAAAGAAATGATGCCAAATTCAATGGTTCAAGGAGTGCACTCACTGAGTTTGTCAAAAGACTCACTCTTTATAACTTGGTAATGCAGGTCTCACTTATAGCCAGAGCTTCCAATTTCAAGTTCCTGAAACTGTTTGAAAAAGGCACCTCGAGGTTCAATTGGAATGAGAGTAATTGTGGGCATATCTGGCAGATGGGGCATCCGAACACTGACTTCTTCATACAAGCTCTTGAAACTTTTCAGAAAAAGTTTAATGATAAGGTGGAATAAAGAACAGTTGTTCTAGCCAAGTCTTCTATTGACGATTACATCAAAGACGCCAGGTGGTGACAATATGCTATGAGCTGGACGAAGAACAAATATGACAACAACACTTACATTTTTTTGTCGTCTTTGGATTGACAGCGGTACACAGATTTTTCTATATGCAGCCTTGCAGAGTGAAATATCCTATGGGCAGCAGCGTACCAACAACCCAAAAAGTTCATGGAAGCGCTTACCAAGTTCATGGAGGTGCTCGAAAAGTTCCAGACAGTGTACTATGCACAGGTCACTGCAAAACAGAAGTAGCCAAGACTCTACACCACTGATGAATGGGCAATGGAAGAGGTACTTGCCTTAGAGGAGATGTTGGCAGTCAATGAAAGCAAAATTGACGCTGGAACTGTCAATGAAACCAGGAATTTATAAGTCTTGTTCTTATTTGATGTATCTCTTTGTATATTTTAAATGTATATGAATTTGATTTTTCGTGAAGTTTGTGGTATTTAAATATTTTGATAAATAATATACTTTAAATATGTATATGAATTCTAAAATGATTGTTAGGCAATCTACATGTATTAAGTAAATGTAAATGATTCTTCTTTGAATGTCTTTGTGTTGATATATTATTGGAGTGTTGGATGATATTCAATTCCCAGAAGGTGGATGGATGATCATCAACAATGATAATGAGTGCATTCAATGTATTTTTTTCCATAAAAATAACACTAAGATGTAAGATGGGGTCAATAGACTAAATGTTTGATTTTGATTTTGCAATTAAAAGAATTGAGATTGTGATTGTGAGGATGGCCTCACACTTGTGGGTATGATTTGAGTTAGATACTTAGGTTGGATTTATATCTAATAGGATAGGATTGTGAACAAGGATTGGATTAATGATTAGAATTATAGATAAGCTAATTGGGCTAGGATTATGTGTGGAGAAGTTTAGTGATAAGTGATAAGCATAGGTCTAGATGTAATCAAGGCTAGGTTCATGGGTCAATTATGTACAAAAATGTGTCATTTTTAACTATATAAATTTATTAACGTTTTCTCAAGCTCAACACAAAACTAAACCAAAAAATGTATCAGGGAGCATTTTTCACCTTTACATTTACCCCCACTTTGAGATGCATGTGAATCTCTAAATATGAATCATGCATCTCAAAGTATGTAACATTCTAAAGCATGCATAAAATAAATGTAATAGACATATGAACTTGTAGTCCATAAAGGATGAAGAATATCCTTCCATGTTCCTTTGTTTTTCATATGTTCTCCCTTAAATTTTTGCAAGCAAGAGATAAAAGCTTCCATGAGTAACTTATGAATCACAAGGTATATCAAATAAACAAATGACAACTTTAGTGATCATTTTTTGCCCCCTTCAATTGATTGCCCCTATATGGTGCAATTGATTAAAGGACAATCTTGTTAGATTTATTAATAATAAACATAAGCATACTATATTAGATTTATCAACCTTTGAGGACTCTTGTTTTCCTTGAAGATTCTTGAGGTTCATTCTATAGTTTCTTCTTGTTGAACAATATTTCATATTATTGTTTGCAGCTCTCTTGCGTGGAAAGTGTTTTTATTCATTTTTTGATCTCATGACTCATTTTTTTCATAATTCTAACATAGAGCCCCCCAAAAGATGCAAGAAAATATTTACAAGTTTTTATTAAGTTTTAGAAAGCCTATTTTCCATATTTATAAAAATCTTTGCAAGTTATAAATAAGTGAAATTTGGATTCTAAACTTAACCAAAACTTATAAATCTTGTCTTACATCTTTCTGAGGGGGTCTACATTTAGATACAATATAATTTTGGAGAGGGGTTTTTATTTCCCACTAGGTTTTTCTCCTTTACTCCACTTTATGATAAATTTATACATGATTACCTAACATGTGCTACTAGCCGAGACTCATCATATATGCATACATTACTCCCTGAGTTGCAGTTAAGGGGGGTGTTAGTGTAAATAGAGTCATTATTCAACTAGTTAGCTAATTACATTTCTAGGATTGACCTATTCACCCATAGATTAAGTTTACTTAGGTTTTTTAGGATTTTATAGGTTTTTTAGGATTTTATCTCACTTCATAGCATTGAGACATGTGTCCTCATCATTTGAGACACTTACTACTTGCATAATTGACAAGTGTGTGAGCAAGTGTCAAATATGCAAGTAGTAGGTGTCTCAAATGATGAGAAAATGACTCAATGCTACATAGTTAGAAAAAAACCTAAAAACCTATGTAACTTAAGTTAGGTGTGAATAGGTCAATCTTAGAAAGGTGATTAGCTAACTAGGTGAATAATGATTATTTACACTAACACCCTCTTAAGTGCAACTTAGGGATTAATGTATGCATATATGATGAGTCCCAACTACTAGGCTGGGTTAGATACTCATGTGCAAATTTATCATAAAGTGGAGTAAAGGAGAAAAAATGATTGAAGAAGATTGCAAAATGATCCTTGAAATTCAAACAACATTTCTTCCTCATGGAAGAAGATGAGCTATAGATAGGTGCATGGAATCCTCCCATGTGAGTGTAGCATCGTAAATTGTCACCCTTGACAATTTCACATTATATTTTTTGAATTTCAAACAACATTTCTTCCTTGTGGAAGAAGATGAGCTATAGATAGGTGCATGAAATCCTCCCATGTGAGTGTAGCATCGTAAATTGTCACCCTTGACAATTTCACATTATATTTTTCTCCGGGCCCCTAAGTGATGGAACTAATTGTACACCTAATTTCCTAAATTATACATTCCATAGCCCGTTTGAAAAAATTATCAATAAAACCCATATTGAAAACCAATGCAAACATTTAATATTTAATCGTCAACACCTTAGATCCCACTAAATAGGGCGGAGACCTAGTCACCCTAGGTGACTTGGTCCCCCTATTTTGCATCCAAAATTTAATATGTTGGAGTTGGCATTTTATTATGTGACTTTCAAATGTCTAATATTGGGTATTGGGATTTAATTTTTGAGAAATTAGAATAATGACATATAAATATATAGTCGTTTAACCATTTGAAAAGAAACAATCAATAACTAGCAATTTATGATCAAGAGCATTATCAAGCAATTCAAGAGCAGTCAAGAGGAGATTTATTATAGAAATTCAATATCAAAGCATCATGTCAAAGTGTATGTGAGTTTTTTCTTGTTTATGTTATCATATTGTTTTCCAGATCTAACCCTTGTAGGTATTCAAGAAAATCAAGCAAACATCAATCAAACCTTGATGAGATGTGCATGACTTTAGTCCTTCAAGGAAGCCATTTTTGAGTGGTGAATTGTAGGTCATTGCTGATTCATCATTCATTTTTCATTTATCTACCTTTCATTGACATTTCCATTGTGGAGGTGGAAACACCATGGGTTTTTACTAAAGTAAACCCTTATATGGCATAACCCTTCCTCTCATTGAATGTGCAGGTTTCGGTTCTAAAGAAGATTGAGAAAAGTTTGAAGCTCAATTATGCATTATTGCATTCAAATCTTACACCTTGACAACATATGAAAACTTAGTTATCTCGGCACCTGACGAAGATCCGACAATGTAACAATTGGGGAAAGAAAGCTTTGATTTAGCTCAAGAGGAGTGTTAAATCAAATATAAATTTCAGTCAAAAGGACAGTGTTTCCCTAGTCAACTTAGTCCTCCATTTTCAGCCCTATATTCGAACCATAGGTGCACAAAAATTTGCTCAATCTGTTTTTGAAGTCTAAATTTGTCTGACTTTCCAAAATTAATATTTTTTCATTAGAATAGTTATTTACATAATTAGCCTAGTTAAATCATTGCATTTCATTCCAAAACCCATTCCAATTTTGTTCAAAGGTAGGTTGACTCACTTTTTAGGTTGTAATTCAGTCTTATACCTTGTCCAAATCCATCAAACCCCCACTACCCCAACCCTTTAAATGAAATGTTAGGAAAAGTCCCCAAACCATTCAAATCCTAAAGTGAGAGTATCCCTAGTGTTTCACTTTTTCTTCATTGTATTTTGGTGAACTTGACATGTCTGCATTATAAACCTTTTGACATTCAACTTAGATCTAGGTTTAGCATTGCATTATTTTGTATCGTTCATTTAGGCATTCATTTTTGCATCATAAAAGACATAAAATTTAAAACATTATATACAATATTGTATTATAGGTTGCAATAGGGTTATTTTCAATCATCTTAGGTCAGATCTATATTCCAATTGTATTTAAAAATCTACATTAGGCCATTTAAATCTGAAATCAAATCTAAAAGTATTCATTGCATTCATTTAGGCATCTTGCATATAGCTCAAAAAGAGAAAAAATGCATTGTTTTATTTCAAAAAGGCATCAACATCATCATTTTCAGATTTTGGCATATTTAGATATGGAAATTACATTTACGATTGTCATTTATTGCTTGAACATTTTGCAATTGTTGCACACTTGCATTTTGAATTGCATAATCATAAATTGGGAAAATTCTAGAAAAATAAATTCATTGTCACATCTGTATACACAAAGAAATAAGAACTTCAAAACATTTTGTAAGTCAAATTTTGAATTTTGTAAAAATCTCTGCTAGACATAGGTTCCCTAGATGACCTAGTCCAAGCTACTTTTGCTTATATTTCTATGACCAAACCCTTTCAGGATCCTCTATCCAGATCTACTTTCAGTTTTTAGGTCACTGTTGTATATAAGCTTGAACCTCATTGCAAGAATAACATTATCATAATGGCTAAATATTTGGGTAAAATGTGAACTTCCTTAAAATATTTGGTTGATGTTTCTTGGTGTGTGTTTTGAAATGATCCTAATTTAGATGATGAAATTCATATTCCTTCATCTCCCAATGTATATCTCCTTAATGACTTGATATTGTGAGGAAAGAGGAGGAAATCATGAATGAATTCATAAATAATACCTTACCTAATCTCAAGAACAATGTGGTGCTTTATCCTTCAACAAAATGGCCTAATTACCCATATCAATAATCAAAACCACCCACCATACCACCACTTGAAATGCTTTACACATCACATAGGGAAAGTGATTTACAATCCATTGCTTAGCCTAGGCACATGAAGGAACCTATTGATAAAAAACATGATGATCCCTTACCACCCATCAATCCTCAATCCTATGAGAACAAAGTTACAAACACACCTATAAGCTTAGAGCAATGCTATGGCCAAGGCTTTAGGATCTTGACAAAATAAGGATGTGATATAAGTAATGAACATGAAATCCATTATCTTTTGGAACAAACACAATTTGAAGACACAAAAGGCATAGGTTACCAAAGTCCTCCACCTTTTCATGAAACATTTTCTCCATCATCCAAACCTCACAAAAGTCATGGTACTATTGGAAAACGTTTGTTACCCACTCCACATCCTTTATCTGAGACTGAGTGTACTTTAGCTACACTAAAATTAGGATCCATTACAATACCACTTGTTCATGAACAAAGGGATACTAAATAGAAGAATAAAAACACATCCTATTGGGCGTATCATAGAACATTTGGACACATTATTGATAATCTCATGCTTTGGAAAATAAACTAGAAGAGTTTGATCCTTACAATGATAGAATTGATCGAATGATAAACTAAGGTTTATGCACTATGCTCCTTGACATGTGGTAGTTGTAGCCTCACATGATGCTCATTACCATGCATGGGGGTATAAATTAAGTTTTATGTAATCATATTTTATTTTTGTATTGAGCAACATATCATCATTCATTTTTGTCTCATCTTCATTCCTACACTTGTAGGGCAAGGAGTTAGACAATCTTGCATTAGGTGTATTCCTTGCAACAAGGGATCCATTTTTATCTCCTTAAAATATTAGTGTAGCAAGTACCCTAAAATTTAAGGGGGTTCATATGGTCCCCCACTCATTGTTTTCATAAGAAATGGTTCCCTTTTAGTGATGATAGCATACATCTCCTAGAGAGTGTGATCTTGTTAATTGAAGTGTGGACTTCTCAATCTTTGTCTCTTTGGTGGAAATATTGGGCTTGATATCCATTAAGAGTGTGACCTTTCTTGGCATATGATGGTCCCTTTGGTGGTAATACTATGACTAGTATTTCCTAAAGTGTGATATTTTATTCCATGAATTGTCCTCTCTTAGTGGTGATGTCATGTGTGATATTCCCTAAGGTGTGACCCTTCATGTATTGAGCAATGCCCCTTTGTCATTTTTGTAAAAAGCCTTTTGTGGTGGTGTTGCTTATAACACCCCTCAAGGTTTGTTTTGTCTTGTTCATCCTCTTGGACATTTATGTGCCTTATTAGGTGAGTTTGTCATTTCTCCTATTGGACATTTATGCACCTTCTTAGGTGAGTTTATTGTTTTTCCTCGATATTTATATACCTTGTTAGGTGTGGATTGTTTATCCCCTTGGACATTAAAATTTGGTATGATAGTCCATGGATGCAACATACCATAGCTTGTTTACTAATGAACTTGAGCACCCCTTTTGACATGGCCACCTAACACAATGCACCTGGCTAGCTAGTGGAGCCATGTGTTTTATGAGTGTTTGGAATAACACAACTTTCTAGCCTTATGGAACCCATCATATTGATGGACAAATAACATAATGCAACTTGCTAGCTAGTAAATCTATCTGGCTCATGAGTGATTTTCTGTAACACAAATTGTTAGTCCTCATGAGAGAATTCCTTTGTTTAACATTTATTCAAGGTATGACATTTGGTATTTGAGATAAATTTAAAGGTCTCTTTTCTTTACCAAATCGAATCCCTTTAGTACTAACCTTGTGTTTTGTTATGCGTCTTTTGTGTATTCTTCGTGTTTCTTTTCATTTTTTAGCATCTTTATGTTATGTTATGCCATGTGTTTTCATCATGTTTTCATCAAATATGGTTAGTGTTGTCTAGCTATACTACATACATGTGTGTTCCTTTGTGCTTATGTTGGTTTTCCATGGGATCTTGAATCTTGGGAGCTTGTGCACTCCCCATAGATTCATTATCATCCTATCTCTTTAACATTTTGACATTCAAACCCTTGTTGACATATTTTCTACTTTAGTGTGAGTCTGAGCGTAAGTTCATACTTTCACTAAAGTGGGGGCTAAATGTAGCATCATAAATTACCACGCTTGACAATTTTACACTATGTTTTTCTCCCCCCTAAGTGCATGGATCTAATTGTACACCTAATTTCATAAATTACACATTCCATAGCCCATTTGGACAATTATCAATAAAACCCATATTGAAAACCAATGCAAACCTTTAATATTTTGTCCCTAACACCTTAGATCCCACTAAATAGGGTTGGGAC
The DNA here is from genome assembly GCA_007258455.2 of Sequoia sempervirens. Classification (NCBI taxonomy): domain Eukaryota; kingdom Viridiplantae; phylum Streptophyta; class Pinopsida; order Cupressales; family Cupressaceae; genus Sequoia; species Sequoia sempervirens. Next base: position 95,504,510 of record VDFB02271358.1, on the reverse strand, counting down.
CTAGTCGTCCTAGGTGACTCGGCCCCCCTAGTTCACCTCCAAAATTTAATATGTCAGAATTGAAATTTTATTATTTGAATTTCAAATGTCTAATGTCAGCTATTAGGATAAATATTTTTTTAGGAAATTAGAATAATTGCATATAAATACATAGTCATTTCACCATTTGAAAAGGAAAAGTAATAACTATCAATTTATGATCAAGAGCAGTTAAGAGAAAATTTATTGCAACAATTCAATATCAAAGAATCATGTCAAATTTTATGTGAGTTTGTTCATGTTTATGTTATCATATTATTTGTGAGATCTAACCCTTGTAGGTCTTTAAGAAAATAAAGAAAGTTCAACAATCAAGCTTTAAGGAGATGTGCATGACTTTAGTCCTTCAAGGAATCCATTTTTGAGTGGTGAATTGTAGGTCATTATTTATTCGCCATTCATTTATTATTTAGCTATCTTTCATTGACATTGCTATTGTGGAGGTGGAAACACCAACATGAGGTTTGACTAAGGCAAACCCCTATATGGTACAACTCTTCCTCTCTTTGGATGTGTAGGTTTCAAGTCTGAAGAATATTGGGAGAAGTTTGAAGGTCAACTATTCATTATTGCATTCAAATCTTACAAGTTGACAACATATGAAAACTCAGTTATCTTGGCACTTGAAGAAGATCTAATAGTGCAAAAATCGGGGAAAGAAAGCTCTTATCTAGTTCTAGAGGACTGCGAAATTATATCTGAATTTTTGTCAAAAGGACGTTGTTGCCTTGGGTGACTTAATCCTCTACTTTCAGCCCTAGATTTGAACCACAGGTGCACAAAACTCTGCTTAGTTTGTTTATGAAGTCTAAATTTGTCTCTAACTTTATAAAATTACTATTTTTGCATCAAAATAGTTATTTACATCATTATCCTAGTGAAATCATTGCATTTCATTCCAAAACCCATTCCAAGTTTGATCAAGGGAAGGTTGACTCACTTTTTTAGGTTGTAAGTTAGTCTTATACCTTGTCCAAATCCATCAAACCCTCGCTATCTCAATCCTTAAATGAAATGTTAGTAAAAGCCCCAAAACATTGAAATCCTAGGATGAGACTATCTATAGGGTTTCAATTCTTCTTCATTTCTGTGAGAATAATACAAGCCTTTGAATGATGTACAAGATCTAGAGACAATGGTGAAATCTCTAAAAGTTGTTCAAATGCTCCATGCGAAGGATGATATAGAACAAAAAAAATATGTAGATGGTTTGACAACAACATTGATGTGGTTGTCATCAAAGGTGCCTATTGTTGAACAAGACAAGTGAGGGGGGGTGAATCAGTTGTCATAGATTTAAACTTTGATTCATTCATTGGAACTAATCCTTAACACTGCTTAGCAGATTAAATAATAAATACTAGTGTATAAACTGAAAACCATCACATAAAGACAATAAGAATAGATTTACGTGGAAAACCCAATAAGGAAAAAATCACGATGAGGATTAACTCACACTATAGATAATATCAAAATGGATTACAAGAGGCTCATTGCCTAAGAAACAAGGCTCACTACCAAAACAAGGACTCACTTTCTGAAACAAGGACTCACTATCCAACAAGGCTACAACCCAGAGGGCTTGCTACCACAAAGATACAAAGAAGATAAATAATACTTGTTACAGAGAGAAGACAATCTCAATGCAACAAAGGGTTCCACCATAATTCACTCAATCCACTTGCAAACATGCATGAATGATAGAGTGCACATTTAGCTCATTGCCTTTGGAAACTCAACATTTAGGCTTCACATTGATTTTCCATACTTACATCATACACACACACTAGTTCACACTTATCTCTATTCTCTTTGTGCTCCTGTCTCTATTTCCTTTGTTCTCTTCTTGCTTCTTCTTCCCTAAGTCATTCTACATTTATACTATCTTCAACTTTGAAACATATCCAAAGTCGTCCATCTAAATTTAAATTTGAATTAGGTCAGTGCCAAAACATCCTAGGGTGGAATTAGAATGAGGGTGACCCAAACACATGCTTCATAAGGACCCAAATAGATCTAACACACTTCACTAACTCCGAAGGTAGTATTCCACACAAGGTTGACCAAATCAGTGTAAAACACATAGAACAATTAAGCATGAACTTTCCAGATACCAAAATTATCTTCAATACAATCAAAACAAATCAAATCTAGAACCGCAAGTCATAAAATTTCATCAAAGAGAAATCTGGACCAAAAATATTTCTCCTAGACCTCAACCAAAAACACAGAAAACCACAGTTCACAACTAGTGAACATAACTTGCATTGTACAATGAATCAATAGCCAAAAATCAGTACCACAATAGTGTGTCTCACTTTTGGGACATGCTAATTTTTTCCTGAAATCACTTTTTTTAGAAAAACTAATGATTTTAGCCTTGAGAGGTTCCATTTAAAGGGTTTTAATTGAAGAGGGATAAATAAGACCCCCTTGGATAGAACCCCTCTAGTATTAAATCATACCCACAATGGAGTCTCCTTTGTACCTATCAAAGTGCTGGAAAAAAAACATATTTTATTTACCTTCTGATGTATTAAACAATGCCATTTAGAATGATCTTTTGTAAGATTGTAGCCCTTGAAACTAGCTTTCCAACAAGTATAGTTTTGATATGTTTTAATTTTATCTTGTATTTAATTTTTAATTTTTAATAAACATAGGTTTTTCTTTGAACATCAAATACTTTTTTCCATAGAGGTGGAAAAAGAGTAAACCATTGTAAATTTTTTTCAAAAAATACCCTTTCCCTAGGAATTGATGTTCTTGTTTCACTAAAAATAGAAAAATTGGATTTTGATATATACACAACAAGCTAGGTTGTACGACACATATGCATATCCAAATTATAGTTATAGTGACTTCAAAATATAATTAAAAAATGTGTTATAAAAAATTATGAAAAAATATCCTTTCCCTAGATATTGATGTTGGGAATCTATATTTCAAAAATTAGAATTTTATACTTTATATGAAAAAGTTATGTTGTACAAAATAAATGTTACTTTTTGAAAATGTTCTTTTCTATTTAAAACTAGGTATTAAAGGAGATGTTGAAAGATTCACGATTTATTTTATATATATATATATATATATATATATATATATATATATATATATATATATATATATATATATATATATATATATATATATATATATATATATATATATATATATATATATATATATTTTTAAAATCTACACACAAATTGCCACAAATAACTATTTTGCATAATCTTCGAATTCTTAATAGTTTAGCTGCTATAGGTCTTAGAAGATGAAGATTCAGTTAAAAATATTGATGTAAATATCCATCTTGGGAAAAAAGTGAGACACAATATTGTGATTTCACCCCGTTGGTGCACTGTACAATGAATCAATAGCTAAAAATTAGGATATAGTAGCTTTCAACAACCATGATCAACATATTTGAACCACACAATTATAGGAACAAAACCCGGAGCAACCACTGAACATGTGCAACATACCTTCATTATAATTTTCTCAATATTATCGACATATACAACCAATAGTTTCTATCCATGACACTAATGACAACAACAATCAATTGATAACCAATTGACCAGTTGACATCAATGATAAAACCTTCAATCTTTCCATTCTTGCAACAATCTCCCCCTTTGTCATTGATGAAAACACATGATGTGAAAACCATCAAAGACACCATACTAGCTTTGAATACATTCTCAAGATTTTTCTTTTTGTTCCTTTATGTTTCCCCCCTTAGTAGATAGTCTTTTACATTCTTCCTCTTTATTTCCTCTTCTTTTTCACATGCTTCCTCTCCCCCTTTGACATCAATGGAAAAGGAAAAAGATATTTTACATTGATTTACCCTTTGATATAGGAAACATAATACTCACAATGACAATACCTGATACTACTTACTCCCCCTGAGAGGTAGCCACCAAAACATTAGTCTAGAAGAAAGATAGATCTATATATCCACTAGACTGATGCATCTCCATATGCATCTAGTTCAAGAAATTATGGGCAATGACCCCTAACTTCCCCCAAAGACACTCAAAAGTATCTTTAGCAAGAGCCCTCATAAATATATCAGCCACTTGATCCTTCATCAGAACATACTCAAGCTTTACTTCATTCTTCATGACCTTCTTTCTCAAGAAATGGCACCTAATAGATATATGCTTCATCCTCGAGTGCATCACATGATTCTTTGAAATGTTATTTGCACTTGTATTATCAAAAAAGATAGAAATAGGATCATCATACACCATTGTGATATCTTTCAATGTTTGTTTCATCCATAGAACTTGTGTACATCAAGATGTAGTAGCAATATACTTAGCTTCAACAGTAGACAAGGAGATTGAATCTTGTTTTTAACTCAACCATGCCACCAATTTGCAACCAAGAAAGAATGCACCACCACTTGTACTATTTATGTTATCTACACATCTAGCCTAATCTACATCTGTATAAGCAGTTAGAGTAAATTCAATATCTCTAGGATACCATAATCCATAATCTGAAGTGCCATTCAAATATCTAAATATTCTTTTAACATGTGTTTCCTTAGGATCTTCTTGAAATCTATCCACAAGACAAACATCATGCATAATATCTAGTCTAGTAGCAGTCAAATACATTAGTCGACCAATCATAGATTTATACTTTCTCTGATCAGCCTTAGGTGAATCATCATCTTTACCCAATTTGCAACCAATCACCATAGAAGTACATATTGGTTTGGAACCATCCATCCCAAACTTCTTCAACATCTCTTTCACATACTTAGACTGTGAAATAAAAATTTATTTCTTTGTTTGATTGATCTGTAGCCCAAGAAAGAAATTCAACTATCCAAACATATACATTTCAAATTCTTTCTGCATCTCTTCTGCAAACATCTTGCACATATTTTCATTTCCTTGGAAGATACTGTCATCAACATATACAACTACAATCAAGATTTTTTCATTTTCAATCTTAAAATACAGATTACTATCCACCGTACCTTTGTTGAAACATTTTTGAATCAAATACCTGTCCAACCTCACATACCAAGCTCTAGGATCTTTCTTCAATCCATATCAAACTTTCTTCAATCTGCACACCATATCCAATTGATCTGACAACTGAAATCCTTGAAGTTTTTCCATGTAGATCTCTTCTTCTAGCTCACCATTCAAAAATGTTGACTTGACATCCATCTCCTATTCTTCCATAATCTCTTCAATTCTTACATAATCAAGTTCATCAGATACATATCCATCAATGTCAATTGAATTCTTCACTGTCTCATCAACCTTGACATTTGCACTATCTACAATATTTCTTAGTATTTTATTGAAACATTTGTATGCTTTTCTTTTGTAGAATATCCAAGAAAAATGCCTTCATCACTTCTTGCATCAAACTTACCTAAAGTTTCTTCATCTCTTTTGATATAACATTTTCTTTTGAATACCTTGAAATACTTAACAATAGAAATTCTTCCAAACCATAGTTCATAGGGGGTCTTTCTACTATTTTCTCTTGCTTGAACTTGATTGAATACATAAAAAAAAATATGATTAACTACTCTCCAATAAGCTTCCGGTAAACCAACCTCAATGATCATTGATCTAATAGCCTTTTGAATTGTTCTAGTTTTACCTTTCAACAACTCCATTCTACTAAGGGGTTCTTGGAGCAGATAATCGTCTCTTTATTCCATGCACTTCACAAAATATAGTAAACTCATGGGAGGTGAATTCTCCACCTTTGTCAAACCTTAAGAATTTTATCTTCAAGTTTAATTCATTTTCAACCATAGCTTTGAATGTCTTAAATCTGTCCAATGCATTTGATTTCTCTCTAAGAAATGTAACCCATGTATATCTAGAATAATCATAAATCAAAATCATAAAGTACCTTTCACCTTGTAGACTTATTACTCTTGTAGGACTACAAATATCTGTATGAATTAAATCCAATAGACCAGTAGTAGATTGTTCCCTTGATCTATAATGAATTTTTGCTTGCTTTCCAAATTGACAATTCTTGTAGATAGCATTAATAGGCTTTGTAATTATTGGTAAATCTCTCATGGCCTGAATTTCACTAATCCTTTCCAAGTTATAAAAATTCATGTGACACATTCTTCTATGCCATATAACCAACTATTATTAATTTGAGTCATAAAGCATTGTCCATCAACACCCTTAAGTTGATAGATATTTCCTTCAAGTTTGTTTCCTGTAGCATTCAATGTTCCGGATCCTTTCCAGATCTCACACCTTCATCCTTAAACACAAGATCATAAACTTTACTGCACATCTAACCAAAACTCAAAAGATTATGCCTTAATCCCTTAACATAGTAAAGACATCATCAGTATTATGCTTGCCAAAAAAAGTTATTGAACCTATCCCACAAATTTTAGCACTAGTACCATCTCCAAACATAACCAAGCCTCCATCATATTTTTCAAGTTTAAGAAACTTACTTTCATCACTAGTCATGTGATGTGAACAACCACTGCCAACAACCCAATAGTTCTTTACTTGTTTAGCATATAGGGCAGAGATAACAATACTTTCATTTTTCTCCTTCTCCGGAGAGCTTTCCTTCATTTGTTTTTCAGAATTAGCAGAAGTAGGTTTATCCTTTATAGCCAAGAACAAGCATTGTTATCAAGATCTTCAAACTCAGAATCTTCATTAGATATACTAGCATTCTCACTCTCATATATGCTATGTTAATCTTCTTTCCTTTCTTTTCTTTCTCATATCTTTGTTTATTCCTCTTAGCTCTTTTCAGACACTTTGCAGCATAATGACCTATTTCTCCCCAACTAAAGCATTTAAAGGGTAACTTATCTTCATAATTACTAGAGCCTTTCCTCATCCTTCTTACAAAGTTAGCTTCTATTTTATCAAAATTTTCTTCATCTAGATCTTCAGCTTTTGTCGCCTTAAAAGCAATTTCTAATTTACATCCATTCCTCAAACTCAACTTCCTCATCTCATAAGATGCCAAAAATCTCAACAATAGATCTTTAGTATAGGTCTTATAATCTATACTCTGTTCAATAGCACACACCTTCTCACTGTAAGCATCAGGGAGATTTTTAAGAATCTTCTTTACAATTCTGGTTTCATCTATAGTAGCACCAAGTCCTCGCATTTTGACCACTATCTCATCCAATCTTTGTACATAAGCTTTAACATTCTCATCTTCAGACATATGCAGAAGCTTAAACTGTGTCTCCAATTTTTTTAATTTTTCCTCTTTAACTCTCTCATCACCTTCATGCACCCTTTCCAAAGCATCCCAGACTTCCTTTGCAGTCTTCAAATTTTGAACCTTAATCAACTTAGAATGTACCAGACTGTTCTTCAAAATGTACTTCACCTTGTTGTTTTCTTCAAATTATTTGATATCATCAACCATACTCAGACCATTAGTAGGAGGAGTGTAAGGATTCTTGTAAGCTTTCTCCACATCATATCCACAATATTCTAGATATTCTTCCATCAATATTTTCTAAATAGCATAGTTAGTTCCATTGAACCTCGGATAATCATAAGTCATCTTGCCAACCATCCTGGACCTTTCTCAAGTGGTTAAGCTCTTCACCAAGGAACCAAGCTCTGAACTAATTTTTGAACAAGACAATTGAGAGGGGGTGAATTATTTGTTACATATTTAAACTTTAATTCATTCACTAGAACTAATCCTTAACACTGTTTAGCACATTAAACATTAAATAATAGTGCAAAAACTAAAAACCATCACATAAACACAATAACACCAGATTTACATGGAAAACCCAATAAGGGAAAAACCACGGAGAAGACTAATTTACACTATAGAGAATATAAAAACTAATTACAAGAGGCTCACTACCTGAGAAATAAGGTTCACTGCCAAAACAAGGACTCACTGTCCAACAGGGCTACAACCTGGAGGGCTCACTACTATAAAGATACAAAGAAGATAAAGAAGACTTGTTATAGAGAGAAGACAATCTCAATGTAAAAAGGATTCCACCACAATTATCTCAATCACTTGTAGAAATGCATGAATGATAGAGTGCACCTTTAGCTCACCGCTTTCAGAAACTCAATATTTATGCTTTAGATTGATTTTCCATACTCGCATCATACACACACACTAATTCACACTTATATCTATTCTCTTTGTGCTCCTATCTCTATTTCCTTTGTTCTCTTCTTGCTTCTTCCCCAACTCATTCTACATTTATACCATCTTCAACTTTGAAACATATCCAAAGTCGGCCATCTAAATTCAAATTCAAATTAGGTCATCACCAAAACATCCTATGGTGGAATTAGAATGAGGGTGATCCAAACACATGCTTTGTAAGGATCCAAATAGATCCAACACTCTTCAATAACTCTAAAGGTAGTATTCCACACAAGAGCAGCCAAACCAATGTAAAACACATAGAAAAATTAAGCACGAACTTTCTAGATACCAAAATTATCTTCAATACAATCAAAAAAACTCAACTCTAGAACCACAATTCATAAGACTTCATCAAAGAGAAATCCAGACCGACAATATTTCTCTCGAACCTCAACCAGAAACACAAAAAACCATAGTTCACAACTGGTGAAAATAACTCACACTATACAATAAATCAATAGCCAAAAATTAGGATATAGCAGTTTCCAACAACCATGATCAACATATTTGAACCACACAATTATAGGAGCAAAACTTAGAGAAAAACCTAGAGCAACCATTGAACATCTACAACATATCTTCATTACAATTTTCTCAATATCCTTGACATATACAACTAAATCCATGACACTAATGACAACACCAATCAGTTGATAACCAATTGACCAGTTGAAATCAATGGCAACACCTTCAATCTTTCCATTCTTGCAACACCTATCAACTCTATAAAATGGGATTCTCTAAACAAGTCTAATATTCTTTGTAAGTAATCATCCAAATCAATTGTAGTGGAAACACAATTGCAAATACCCTGCAACCCTAAATCATCAGAACCTAATGATGTAGGAACACTGAATACTAAAGAAACAAAATATGAAGATGTGATATTAGTGTAAGGTAAAGAAACCAATGAGGATAGAACTCTAAGGCTCAAATAGCCAAAATTTATCTCCTTATGTATGTCGAAGGTATCAATGTCATCTATACTCAAACCTCCATCAAAGCCGGTAGAAACAAAAAAAGGAAAGGAATACAATTTGGAATCATGATCAAAATAACTTGTAGAAATGACGTCTCTACTCTGTAAATCTTTGATGTTCATGGAATGTGGTGTAAACTCAATCGTTTTTCCTATCCCACTATGTGTAATTTGAAAAATGGAAAGGATATTACTGGGTAAGGAAGGTACATAAAGTGCATTGAATGTTTCTTATCTAATTTCAATAGATCCTTTTCTAAGAGCTGACATATAGGTGTTATACACCATCAATTTTGGTGGGAATGAATAAGGATCAAATATAGAAAACAATTCCCTCAATGTAGCTCCATTTGATGTGATTCCCAAAAATCAAGAAGCCACTTGTGGATGTATTGTTTGTAGAAGAAAAGATTACTGGATACCTTATTCTTATCATTTGTTTAATGTGTGGATGGAGAAAAGAACTTCCTATCTTGGATGTAAGAAATTGAATTTTATTATGTTGAAGAAGATGCCTCAAGTCATCATTTTCCTTTTTATAACGTTGGTGTTATTCATGCCCTAGCCTCTTACAATAAGTATATTTGAGCTTCTCCTTAGAAGTTTTCCCTTTTGATGAGGGATATGAATTTGATGGAGTCTCTGATTTTGATTCTTTAGCTTGATCCTTAGTTTTTTTTCTTTCCCTTAGTTGATTAAGCAAATAATGCTTGACTTTTTGAAGAGGTGATAGCATTCATATAGATTAACTTATATTGTTCTCCTATGAGTCTATCACAAAACTACTCAAAAGAAGGCATTACATGTGTTGTTCCAAGATCATCCATCGTAGAGTAAAAGGAAGAAGAAAATATTTGATAATGACCTTTTAGCTTTAAAAAACTAAGAGGACACATTCTTTGTCTGTTTTTGTCTTTATTTAAGTCAAGATAGCAAAGACTTGAATTGGACCAAGAAATTTTCAATAGATGGGAATGAATCATGAGACAATGTTGTTAATTCAACATCCAATTGTAGTATTTTGAACTCATCAATTGTAGCAAAGAGATATTTAAACTTATCCCCCACATTTTCTTAGAAAGTTATCGGAAACATGTATACCAATGATGCCCATTGCCTCATTTAACTTATTCCAATAAGTAAACTATTCAAAATCTCTAGTAAACTGTATTTGTTGTCCATTGATTATTTCCCATAATCATTAGTATAATGCATGGTGATTTTTACGAAATAGACTATCCAAATTTTAAAAATATAAGAAAATATGAATTCCTTGTAAAATTCTAATAGAAATAAAAAAAGTTTGCAAATTTTTTATAGGTGAGGTGAAAGTTATGCCCCATTGAAATTTTCTTACAATTATGACTTCAAAGAATAAAAATGATATAAAACAAAAAAAATCAGAATGTCTCGACACTAAAATGTTCATCACAAAAAGATATTTATGTCTACTATTCACACTTTAAAATTTGATTCTTTGTTTTCAAGTTTTACAAAAACAAAAATATCCCCTTCTTTTACAAGATCTTGGTCAACCATCTCGTAAAGGTTGAAAAATAATGTTAAAGATCTATAAAAGCCCCTCTAGTGGTTAGATAATATGTGATTAACATTGAATGCTATCAACCAAAAGATGTGCACATATAAGCAAATATGACTGCTAGTTTACCATGTTGAGCCTGAGTCTGTGATATCAAGGGAGGGATTGACTTGTTCGATGTCTTAAAATATTGGCAAAGACCTTCGATAAGAAGATAGGCCATGTTGAGCAAGGTGGAGGCTTGCTTTTCCATAGTCTTGAAAGACCACGGTGGCCTAATAGATGAATCAGCCAAGTCTTTGGCCATGTGAGGAGAGATGTATAGTCCCGAGAAGAGTCCAGTCAGGACTATGCATATAGCAAGATCCAATGTAGGAAGTTGAGTCCTAGAAATAGTCGCAAATGCCAAATACAAGATAGTGAAGCCACCAAGCACTTTGGAGGAGAGGCTACGTGGTGGTAAAGACCAGATCAATCAGATTGTTTGGAGAAGCCCACAAGGAGTGGTGTTGAATGATGTACATACAAATGCTACACTGTGTGAGGGCTTGTCGACACGGAGGCATGTGGAAGTGACCAAGGAAAAAGTAGTAGTGCATAGAGGATGAAATGAATTCCACTTTCTCCACTCTGACGCACCTCAAAATCCACTCCAAGACGATGCATAAAATTTACACTTTGCAATATAAATCCTTTGATTGGAGATGGTGCTATTATAATGTTATTGTAGGCCATGTGAGGGTGTGGAGGATGTTGGAGTCTCCATGCTAAGCCAAAAAACTTCAATAAAATGATATGCAGGTCAAGAGGATCACATAGGGTCTGCAAGGTGAGATTGTAGGCAGCTTCTAGGGTGGTGAAGCCAGCAAGGGGTGGATGTCCCAAACAATGAAATCTGGAGAAAATAGCTGCTAAGGAGATGTCAACACCTGTGTGGAGGCACCAAAAGTGCCAAAAGACCTAAAGAAGTAGATAAAACCACCAAATAGGCCAAAATGACCAAAATTACCTACAAATATGCAATTTGCAAATCACCACCCCCCTCACCCCCCACTCTCCCTCTCCCTCGCCCTACCCCCTGCCCCCCAAAGTGGTAACTAGCTACCCCAAATAAGAAAAATATAACCACCAACACCCCCCCTCCCAAAGAAAAAGGGGCAGAATAGGCCAACTTTTCTATAAAAAGCAATTTGTTTACCCAAATGAGCAGATGGGCAGAGGGCAAATTTGCCCTCTACAAATTTTTTTTCAATTTTTACAATGATAATTTTTTTGTAAAAATTCTAATTATCAAATTCAATAAAACGAAAGGTATTTCTTTCTTTTTTGGGCCTTCCAAACATAATGGTTGTGTCTGTTTGGGTCCACGATGCTTTGTTGATAGGGCTATGTGTAGTAGTCACTTTGATGCAGGAAGGGACGTGCTCTCATGGCTCTGATACCATGTTGGAGAATGCCAAGATCAAAAAGTGCAAATTGATAACCTTCCACAAGTGAAACAATGAGAACAATAAGATTTCTATCATATAATATGAAGAGTGTGAATATACAATGGTCAACCTTGTACATATATAGGCAAGGATGAGGATGTAGGAGGGTAAAATTAAATAACTGACTAACCCTCCAAACATGGAACATTTGTGAGCTCACTTGACAAGTGTGTGAGAAAGTGTCAAATATGCAAGTAGTAGGTGTCTCAAATGTAGATGCCACATGTTTCAATGCTATGAAGTGAGACAAAAGCCTAAAACCCCTAAGTAAACTTAAGTTAGGTGTGAATAGGTCAATCCTAGAAAAGCGATTAGATAACTAGGTGAACAATGAATCTATTTACGCTAACACTTAGAAGTGTGACAAATTCTTTCTTAATCTTGCTCATAAGTGTTATTTTAATTTTGCATTTCACTAGTAGATTTTGTACATGCTAGGTACAAATTGTGATTAAAATGTTCTAAATTTTAACATATTATTTGGTAAAATATCTTAAGACTCAACAATAAGGTATTACAATACTAGAAAAGGAAGCAAAATTTGTATGAAGGCAATTTGGTGCAACCAACAACTGAGTGCAACAAAATAGAGGTGCAATAGACCTAATTTGAAAGTTTTCTATACATTTCAAATTTAGTTTGGTACTTGAAACAAAAAAAATATAGACATTAGTATAATTTATTTTATTTAATGTTTTTAGTTTATAAAATTATGAAATTTGTAAAATATTAAATGTTTACCTAAAAGCCTACTTAAAAAGTGTTTATTCTATTTTTTTTTAATCCATAGGATAATTTAGCCTACAAATTGGCCATATTATGCATAATAATCCTATAAAGTTAACTCTCATTTTATTTTTCTTCAACATTATTGCATCTATAGCTTTAATTGTTAAGATAGTTTTCATAGAAATCTATTACTAAAGTATTATATTTTAAAATGTGAGGAATTTTCTCCTTTAATATTGTTTTGATTAATAGGGAAAAACAAGTTTTGAATGGACCCGAAACCATTAACAAACAGGTTTTGATGGGGACCCAAAACCCACACAAAGAGACCAAGCTACAAAAGAGTAAAACATAGATAACAACAACCCATAAGTAGATTATGAATGATTAGTGTGGAAGCTTAAATATGCTACAAAAGAAAGATTTTAACGGGAACCTTGAGCCCAAAAAAACCAATAATTACAAAGGAACTTGAATCCAAAAACAACCTAAGATAGCCAGGCAACCATCAACCCGAATCACCTAGATTGCAACACACCACTTACCAGCACCAACCAACAACAAACAACCAGAGACATCCAAGTAACCATCAACTAGAACTAACCAGACATCAGCATAACACTTGACAACACCATCCAACAAAACCAAACTCCCCACCTCTATAGGAAAGTTGGGAATTAGAGAGAAACACTGATGATTCTCAGCACAGTCACCGCACTAGTCAACCAACAACACCAACCCAACCTCCACCTCAATATGAAGGGGATCCCCTCTATAGGAGAGGAAGAAGTGAAGCCCAAAACTACAGAAAATAGACCTTCCCACCTAATCCACAACCCACCTCTTCACCTCAATAGAAGAAGGCCTCACCTCCCTATAAGTAGTCTCCACCTCCAAAGAAGACCATAGCTAAAAGAATTGATGGGAAGCAACTACACCCATAGTAGAGAGCACTAAAACCTCCTTTGATAAAGAAGAAGACTAAAGCATAGAGGAAAAAATAGAGCACTCCTCCACGAGCAACATAATCCCAATTGGGATCACTATCATGAGGACCAAAGCAACCCAAGATAAAACAACTCCATTGAGCCACAACCATAAAAGAGGAAACTCAACAGTCTGAGCCAACACATCCCCATCTTGAAAAATGAACAAAAGGACCCAAATAGGGAGAATCAAACAAAATAATAAACAAAACTGGTGACCCAAGAGAACCTTGGCATCCACCAAGACCAACAACTTCAAGAATCACCCAAGAAACAAAAACAACAAAAATCCAAAGGAGCCCAAGTAAAGAAGGAAAAGGTAGGGAGAGCCTCCAAGCAGAGAGAGTAGAGAGCAAGAAACACAATGAATAACAATCTCTAACCCTACATGCTAGTCATTGTTTGAAACATGCCAAAAACTAGCTATAGACAACTCCACCAGAGGCAAACCAAAAACCTCAACCCCAAGCAAAGAGGCAGAAACTAGTTCCAAAGAAGAGACCAAGGGTCCAAAAAGAGGAAGGGAAAGGAAAGGAAAACCAAGAAATGAAGAGAGCAGAGAGCTAACAAGACAATGAATAACAACCTCCAACCCTACATGTTGGTCAGGGTCTGAAACATGCATGCCAATAACTTTCCACCAACAACTCCTCTAGAGGCAAACCAATAGCCACAACCCTAAACAATGAAAGCACCCTCACAGACGAAAAGTAACTTAGAAATCCAACTAACATAGAAAGAGGAGAGGAGGCACAGTGAGAAAACTCCTCAACCAAATCCTTAGCAAGAACTCCAAGCCCCACAACCAACACTAGCACAACCGAGGGGCCCAAAAGAAGGAGAACAGGGCAAGGACAACCTCCAAGCAGAGAGTGTAGAGAGCCAACAAGACAATGAAGAACAACCTCCAACCCTACATGCTAGTCAAGGTATGAAACATTCCATAAACTATCAACAAATAACTCCACTAGAGGCAACCCAACAACCTCAACCCCATACAATGAAAGCCCCCACATAGAAGCAAAAAATCCCCCAAAAGGCTAGAGAGAACTAGGAAAAACTGCAAATAGAGAAAGAGGAGAGAAGGCACAACAATACAAAACCACATCTAACTCTTCCTACCAAATAGGTCTGAAATAAAGTCATCAAACACCTCAAACAATCAATCACCATACATAAAGACACAACCTCCAACACCATACATAAAGACACAAAATGCCACACCATAAAGAAAAACCCTTGTCCAACAAAGATGTGTGATAATGGAAGCCACAACTAGAAGAAACATCAAACACAAAAGAGAAAGGACCCATAGAGGAAGGCACAACCTCCAACACCATACATAAAGACACAAAATTCCACACCACAAAGAAAAACCCTCGTCCAACAAAGATGTGCCATAGGGGAAGCCACAACTAGAAGAAACACCGAACACAAAAGAGAAAGGACCCACAGAGGAAGCAACACCCACATTAGTAGCACAAGAGAAAGGACCTGCAAAGGAAGCGATGCCCACAACAACAACATGAAGAACAAGTAGCAACCCAAGAGAACACCCAATTGAGCCAAACAGGCCTCTCCATGCCATCATCATCCCCATTAGAGTCGCCCCCATTGCTGTCATCACCTTCATCATCCTGAGAATTCAAACTTAAGCACCCATGTCGTCTCTCGCCCAATGATGCCATTCTTAGAATTTCTCACTAACATACTTGTGTTGGATGTCCACAATGATATCCCTCCTTCAATATTATTGCATTGTGTTTAGTTGAGACTAAAATACATTGATACAGTGATTTTGTTACATCTCTAATGGATCTGTAGATTTAAATTTTTTTGTAAACCTCACATCTAATGTAGTGTCATTAAATGGTAGGAATAAAAAAATTTCTTTTGTCTAACTCTCAAAATTTGATTAAAAATATATATGAAGTCACAAAATATTCACTATTTGTGAGTTTCACGATCTTGATCAAATTATGTTGAAGAAAGAGGCATAGCTTGAAAATTATCATGATCTTGATAGCTTGAAAAATTATCCTAAATTTTTTGTTGATGATGCATTAGTGCAAAAAGTTAGAAATGCTAATATAGCTTCAACATTGTGGGATAATATCAAAATAAAATATCAATCATTAGAATTGATAGAGTTTTTTATTTAAAAATAGTTTTTCTCCCACTAAGTTGTAGTAAGGAAGATATATTTTTTACCATCTTTTATGATTGAAGGATCTTAGAGATCAATTACCAACCATTTAGATTTCAGTGAATGATCAAAATTTAGCTTCTTTGATAATGTATATTTTTCATGATCATTTGATTCCTTTGTTGAGTCCATATACCTAGTTTCATATACTCAAGAACTTGAATTTGAGAATTTGTCATCACTTATTTTACACAAGAAATGAAGGCAATAATATTTAGGAGAGACAATGTCAAACATTATTAAGAGTGCATTTATTGCATAGAGAAATAAAAGAGAAAATAATAATGAATAAAATAGTTCATTAGTTGAACCTTCAAAGGGTGATAAGTCAACATAAATATCCAAATGGAAATACTATTAGATTGTAAAGAGTTGGGACACTTCATGAAAAATTATTGGAAGTGACAATAAGATCTTGCAAATGGTCAAAAAAGCCATGGTATGAAGATTTTGTTGAGGATGAACAAGAGCAACAAATGACTTTGATTTTGTGGTATCAAAGAATTATTATAACTTGGTATTTTTACTTTGGTGCATCTTGACACTATGTGTCTCAAAAATTGGTATGTAAACTATATTGAGGATAAGAGTAGTAGTGAATCTATTTTCTTAGGTGATGATTGAGCTCACTTTGTAAGAGGATTTGATTATGTTTTGGTGAAATTGAATAAAAGAGAAACTAATGATAGGTGGGATCACTAAGTATCCTAATATTTGTGTAAAGTTTCAAGAAAATAAATGTATGACAATTAAATTTAAAAAAAATAAAGTGATTGTTGTTAGAATTGGTGAAAAGGGATTGTATAGATTGGTTGATCCTAAAAAATAAAGACATGTGAATTAGTAGTAGTTAAGAGTACCCATAAAATTTGACATGAAAGGTATGGTCATTTGAATTATTAGTATAGATTCTTACAATGCTAAGTGTAAAGTATTTATTTTTACTTGTATTTTTTTAGAAAAAATGCAAGTTTATTTTTTGAAGAATAATATAGAGTGTTTTTCTAACTTTTTAGAGTGGAATAATAATTTTATTGAAAAATAAATAAGTAAACAATTCAACACACAAAATCAGATAACGAGGGGTGATTTCATCTTTGCCGAGTTCAGGGAATTTAAAAGGTATACATCAAGAATATACGACTCCATAAACTCCACAAGATGGAATTGCAAAAAGGAGGAATAAAATAGTTATGGACATAAAAAGGTGCATGGTGCAAAACCAAAATTTGCCACATAGGTGGTGCACACAAAATGTGAATACATATTCTACATCCTTAATTATAGTCCTTGTAAATTCTTGTAGAATATTGTTGACGGTGTTTTCTGCACAACTCAGAAAAAATACAAGTATCCTAAAAAATACAAGTACCCTATCTCTCTTGAAAGGTAAATCTCTATCAGCAAGCCTCAAGAGATAACCCCAAGGTCTCTAATGTTAGGTTTTGACAATGCAAAAACAACTCAGTGATAAATGTGAAAATGTTGGTAATCACAAGGGGCCTTACAAATGGACAATGTTGAAAGTGCACTTTCATTAGATGTAACTATATGGTGATTCTTTCAATCCTAAAACCTAACTCATATTTTAAAGAAATAACAAAAGATAAGGGTTTAAAGATATAATAAACTAAACTAACTCCTAAGACCAACAATGCAAATGATTAAACACTCAAAGTGGACCAATCCTTCAAAACTAATTCCTGCAAAACCCAGATCAAATCTACAATCTCAGAGAAATAGTGCAATCTTCTAAGGAATTAAAGATTTTTAGATCATGAAGCATTCACCTAGATCAACCTTATTTTGTAATTGAAATGAATAAATACCCATAATTGAACTTAGCACACAAATTTAAGGCCCAAGCTAACTTTACACAACTTACAATCAACAAGTTGCTAAAGGTATGGACCAAGGATTGCTCAAACACTTCAAATATTAAACCATCAACACCATTGCATCATATCTAAATCTAAAATCTAACATGCAACTAATAATCTCAAATAAATCTTAAAGATTAGAATAAAAAGAACCATGCGAAGTGAAACAAAACAAGAATGAGCACCAAAGAACGTCTTTACTTATATTTAATCACCCAAGTTTACAACAATTCATGTATTCTCAATGTAACAACACTTTCTCTCAGAAAATGCTAACTCTTAACTCAACTAAAACTCTAGCAACTATGTCTCAATTGATTCTAACCATTACAAAGGAGACTTGAGCCTCAATTTATAGATAATTAGCACTAGGTAGGCCCAAAAATTAGGGTTACATGCTTAGGTCAGCCAGACAAGCCGACCTAGAAAGTTTTTGAATAAAATAAAATTTACATTTAATATTTGAAACTTCATCTAGGTTGGCTTGGACCCCTCCAAAATATTTTTTTTCTTGCACAAAAATTGAGGTCACCCCCAACTGTATTATCACATGATTGGCACAACATTCTAGGTGGCCGCTTGTTGGCTATTTTTCTTTTCTCCCTCCTTGTCAACTTCTAATTTATTGGATAATTCTTTGAATTTTTCCAATATTTCTTTCATATTTTTTGGATTTGGAACTGGAATAAATTTAATCCTTGTCTTATGATTTTTTAATTCTTCTAGATATTGGGGCATTACCTTATTCCACTCAATCTGTAGCTCATGATATTTATCTAGTTTTGAAATATAAATTGTTACATATTCTAGATTTTCCTTAGTCATTGGAGCATTATCAGAGGGAGAATATATCTCATGCCACCATCCTTGGAGTCTTCCAATGTTCATGTTGGTCTGCTTCATGGCCTTTTCATATGGATCAAAATTATTCCTGTTGGTATGGGAATACAATTCAAATTGTGTCATTTCCTTCTTAGAATGTTAAGTACTTTGAATAGAATGACATGCCTCAAGAGTTCCCATTCTCAAGGGGAATTCTGACCCCAATCCTTTCTTTTTCACTTCCTCTTGTAAGATCTCCTCAAAGCCTACCATTTGTCTTGTCAACTCCAGCATTAAAAGTTTGTTGGTGGGATACCTTGTTAATCTGAGAGGAACAAGTGGAGATCCTTGCATCTGGGTGTATGCGAACCTTTGAAATTGGATGAACCATTGACCATATTTCTTGATCAAGTCCATAACATCAACATGAACCCTAACATGAAGAGCATCCTGTAGCAGTCTAGGAATATACATGAAAAATGAATCATTGGCTCTTCTATAATTGGATGTTTTATGTTGCAGTTGTGGGTAAACATCCTATATCTTGTCTTTCCCTATAATTCCTTTGCAACTGAGGCTTTTGTACTTAGTCTTATGTGCCAACATGTAAACCAGATATGAAGTCATGGTGAACCTGTTGGTTACTTGCACACTTCTCAATTGGGCATCTAGATTGTTGCTAATGATTCTAGCCCAGTGATAATGCTTGTTAGCCACAATTTGTGTAATAGGATGGAACATCCAAGTTTGAAAGATGTGAACTTCTTCCACTTCCATGAATCTACCCAAAAGAGTTATGATGTCATGGTACTTTGACTTGAAATCACTTATGTGTAGTTGCTTAGGAAGCTTAGAGTAGTGTGGCTTAGGCTTCAATATCCAAGAACCATTCATGATTTCCAAAGCTTTGTTGGGGTCTTCATCATAGAACCTAATTGCTTCCCCAATGTTGATTTCCTCAATGAGCTTATGATGTGAGGAAATATTGAAAACCTTTGCAATATACTCCTTAGTTATATTTTTCATAACTCTTCCTTGTGGTCCAATTATGATTCTTGTCCTAGAGTAATAGTGCTTTGCACATTCCAAGACCAACTCAAGACATAATTGTGTTGGAGGGAACCTTGCTTCCTGTGCCAATCTAGTGTGAGTAATGATTTGCGCCAATGGAGTAGGTGCATTTCCAAACATCCTCCACTAAAATTCATCGTAATCCACATGACCCATGTTCATGTCTGCAATCTTTGAACATGCAGAAGTAATCTTAGTTTCCAGCCATATGCCTTTGAAGTCATACTTCATCCTTTCTAGTCTTCTCTTAACCTCCTCTTGCACTAAAGTAGCTTTTTACTTGGTGGTTTTGTCAAGACTAACCTCAGCCTGCATCTATTAGAGAAATGATCAAAATCACCGAGATGGAAAATAATGATCAAGCATATTATATCTATTCCATGGAGCACTGATGTATGCAATGATAATGCCATTAAAACAAAATGATAAAATAACCCTAATGGCAATACAAGACAAGTAATTTATTTCAAAATATCTTATCCCACATCATGCATGCATGCAAATTTCACTCCAATTGATTACCATCCCATAAAATCATCATATAATCTAACATGCACACACTTTATCCATCATTATTGAGATTCTAGAGAAAAATAGAGTGAGGTCAGGTAATCCAAGCTAGCTCGAATTCCTTGGCCAGATTAGAGCTCGAGTAATTTGAGCAAGCTCAAATTTCCTAAACTAGGAATACTTCAACTTAGGATCATCAAATTCCTTCAATTCATGGGCTCCCTTCAAATTGATTAAGCATATGAGCATCAAACACTTTGAAATCATAAAACAAGTCACCTCCACTTAAAAATCAAGCTATCTTATGTATCGTAGTTCACATTTCACAAAGCTTGAGCATTTCTAGGGACCTTGGATTACCCGGGTGAACTATCGCTCGAGTAATCTAAGCTTGCTTGGAATCACCAAACAAAAACTAAGCTTATAATTTGACTTACTCACCTTTGACGATTAGGATTTTTAGGCGTGAAGTAGATCCAGATAATTTGAGGGGGCTCGGATTCTCCGAGTAGACTAGAGCTTGAAATTTTTTAGCTATCTCGGATTATCCGAGCTTACCTCAAGATCAAAGACTTACTAAGTGTCAAATCATGATTTCTTTGAATCGATGAAAGATAAACATCTAATCCTCCTAAGATTGAATTATTGACATTACAGGATGGATTCCAATCAAATGATTTGTCTTACAATCTTTGATATCACTCATTTTTATCAAACTTGCAAGCACCAAAACTAGGGTTTCACATTACCACTCAGAAAACAAGGTGATGTTACCAAATCGATATGAATTATAAAACAAAGAACATAAGGTTGGTTTCAAAGATATTTGACAAATCAGGGCAACCTGTTTACTCAAATCAACATCTACATCTATCTTTCCACAACAAACCCTTAAAGACTGAAACCCCCAGTGGCAAATCAAGAAATAGCAACTCACAATCCCCTAAATTTGATAATTTAGGCATCCACCCCAAAAGAAAACATAAGTCAAGCATGAGACATCGACATCACCAAGAGGAATCAAGAGACCTACCATGAAATGACACTCCATAGAAGAAAATGTGAAAGCAGACTTGTTGATGGTTGTTTTAGTACTTTCTCAACACAAGTAGTGTGTAGGTGCACTACCTCTCTTGAAAGGTAATCTCCAACAACAAGTTGTTGAAAATCACCCCAAGGTCTCTTTGGTGTCAGGTCATGACATTCATGGAATTTCCCAGTTGTTTCAATGTGATTTTGATGGTAATCATAGGGTAGACTTACAGGGTTAAGCTTGAGGGAAATCAGATCAAAAAATGGAGTTCTTGAGATGGGAAAGCTGGTGTGCAATTGTTGCAAGTTCAAACAATAGTCCTAAACTCCTATTTCAGCTTTTAATTTGGCTTTACAATGTGCAATGAACTTTAGCATAGGCCATTTATTAAAAAAAAGGAAAAGGGAAGGGAGGAGAAGAAGTTCCTAGGTCTAAAACTAGCAGTGAACAATGATCATGGAGGACCCTACCACAGACAACCTTCCTAAAATAAAATTTCACTTAACCAGATTACCTCACAGTCTCGTCAAATTTGTGCAAGCTTCTAAGGATTGCAGATATTCAATCATTCATTCACCATAAGCATGAACAAACAATGGGAATTTAGAGCATCTTTTATCTCATGTCCAAACTAACTTTACATAGCTATTTATCATCAATAAACAACAAAAAGTATGGACAAGGTAAGTTGCCAGCACACAACAAAATTCTTCAAAATTAGTGAAGAACATCAACTAAATTAATAAAGCAAGCTAAAAAATGAAGAACAAAAAAGTAAATCTACTTCAAATTGATTAACTATGGGAGAAGAACCATGTAACATGTAACTAAAACTCAAGAATTCACCACAGTCAATGAACTTCTATTAAAATTTCAGCAACATGCCTTTACAACAACTCAACTCTCTCTTGAAAATGAGAGGAGGCCTCCTATTTATAGTTTTCAAAAGGAAAAATGAATGGCCAATATTGATTTTCATTTTGTGGCTAAGATTCACTACAAACTAGGGTTTCCCCTAACCCCAAATATATTAGAATTTAAAATTACATTCTTGTCTTTTCCCTATTTTGTCTTCTTGTGGAAGCATTGTAGCTCTTTTGTCTTTTTGTTGATTTCCTTTTGTTGTAGCTACACTGTGAAAAATTCATCATCAATCATAGTAATTCCTTCATTTCTCTTCAAGGTGGCGTACTCCACAAATTTTTCGATCAATGCCTGGAGCTTGCTCCATTCCAATATATCAGATTAGATGACTTGGAAATTCAACCTCCTTGATTTGTTTGTGACAATATCCTAGTCCTTGTCAAATTTTTGTGCATTCTTAATCAACTGCTTGGAATGGGCGAAGGCTCAAGCATCAAAACTCATGAAATATGACACTAGCATATCAATGGTGCCATTTTCCATTTTCTTGTGAAAGTAGGGCTTTATCTTTTCAGGATCTAGCTCGATGGCAGGCACATCAAAGTCCATCATTAATTATGTATTCTTCACAAACAACTCGAACTTCATTGATCCAATCAATTTCAATCTCCACTTCATAAAGCACTTATTCTAGCACCTTTTTTTGTGGTCAAGGCTTAGTTTCCACGTCTCCACGATCCAATGATCGCCTTTTTCCAAAGCAAAATCCTTTTCCTAGGATCCATCAAGTACCTTGAGGATAGCCTCAAGTTTGGGGTATGTGATCCTATATAGCTCAGGGAAGTCAATGCAAAATTTCCTTGTTCCTTTAAGCACCCTCTGCAATTCCAAGAATTTGTTGGTGGTTCTAACTACACAACTGATGCCCATATTTTCATTGTAGAGGACTTGTTTGAACCAATCCTTTGTGGCCTTCATCTAGTTCTTTCTCTTCTCAAGCTGATCAATATGGTCCTTGGATAGTAATTGTGGTAGCGCCGAGGATGTGGTGGGAAACTCTTCCACTGATGACCATTGCTGAATATAGGCTATCAAATTAGCCACTTGTGCCTTAAGTTCCTCCTTGGAGATCTTATCTTTGTGCATTTGATGCAATATGGTGGCAATAGACCCTTCGAGGTGATCAATTTTATATTCTTGTGTGGCTGTCCCAAGATCAAGGGTGGAAATGTTATAGCTTACCCCTTCTTCTCCTACAATGGGAGTGGCTATTTGCACAGTTCAAGATCTGGAGGCATCCATTGTCAGTTGGGATCTGACCTTAGGCTTCTTCTCTTTCTTCATGCTTATCTGGGCTCGGGCCAAGATGGCCTCCAACCTTGGCCCTCAGATCCTTTGAGGTTGGGGTTTTCTTTTCCAACTATTTCTTGAGCCACTAAGGCATCTAAGATTCTCCCCTTGGTGATTCAGGACCACCTTCTTCTTCATGGGTATGTTCAATCTCCATTACCTTACTACCTGGAGTCTCTTGTTTGGTCCGTTCTCCTTCTTCCTCATTTGAATCATGAATGAATATAGTTTCCTTCTGTGGGGACTTAGAGGTAGCATACTCCTTGGGGATGTCTTCCCCTTCAACTATTTTATTTTCTTCTTCTTTATTGTGCTCATGCTCCTCAGGTTGTTCCATTTTAGGGCTCTTGTGAACTTCAGACTCCTCTTTGGGTTTATCTTCTTCTTCATGTTGAGGCAGCGTCTTTTCAACATGCTAGAGGCTCTCTTCTCATTCTTCTTTTTCTTTCACCTCTTGATCTTCTTGCTTTCCTTGCTCTCCCAAGAGAGGAATTTCTTCATTGTGTTTGGGGCTTTCATCATGCTCCCCAGTTGGAGGTTCAGTATCCTCCTCCATTTTGTCACTTGATTCTTTTTCTTCCTAAAAAGGTGGTATTTCCACTTCTTCTCCAACATTCTTCAATTGTCGAGCTAACTCCTCCTTGAGGTCTGCATCAAAGGTCTCCACAATATATTTGGTGTCAGCATCTTCCTCATCCCCCTCAGAGGATTATGTCTCTTCTCCCTTGCACACCACTTCATCAATTGGTAGATGCTGGAACTTGAGATGCTCATGGTAATCATCTACTTCCTCCTTGATCTCTTTTGTGGCTTCCTTCTCTCATCTCTCCAACTCGTATATTTCCATTGTGGCTTTCATTTTTGGTGGTTTAGTTGGAGGAGTGGAGGTGGGAATATTAGCAAGAGTCTGTGTCGAGGAAACTTGAATAGTTGGGTTCATTAGCACTCCTAAGAGCTCTGTAGGAATGTTTTGCATATGTTAGGAGAATGCCTTTGGAAGTGAGGGCGTAGGTATTGGCATTGTAGTTGTTGCTAGTGGGAGAGAAGTGGTCAGAGACATGGAGGAAGAAGAGAGTGGAGAGGTGGTGGTGGAGGAAGAGTCTATCACCATTACTTGCACCATGGGAAAAATGGAAGCAAGGTGGTCAAAGATATCCACTGTAGGCGAGGAGGTGGCAACCATTGCTTGAGAGGTAGGTGCTAGGGAAATGGTAGCAACATTAGTGGTAGCAGTAGCTGCAAGGGTGGAGGCAGCAGGTGGAGACTTTGGATGCTTGGCCTCTACTTCCTCTCCCTCATGGAGAGAGGGTCCTCCTGAATGGTTTCAAAACCTCTTGATGTATTTTGTTTCTTGGAGGATTAACCCTCTAAAGCTTTTCTTGAGTATACTCTGGGCTTGGGTTCAATTTCAGCCACTTTCCTTTTCCTTGACCTAGTGGCTGGAGGAGACTTTGAGGTCTCTCCAACAATTGTCCCATTGTTAGTTTCACTTGCAAGATCCTCCTCAAGCTCCTTATAGGTCAAAGTGACCCCTTGCTTCTTTAGTTGGAAAATTTTCTCATCAATCCATTCTTTTGTTCTAACCTCGACGGAATTGGTCAGGATATCAAGGTCATCCACCTCTTGCTCATCCCAATCAATTAGTGGTAGCGACAGGTTGGCAACTGCATTGTACCGAGGATCCATCACTATATTTTCATCTTCCATCACCTGGTCCGGCACGGGGAACAAGTTGACCCTCTTCAAAAAATACATAGTCATACACATGTAGTGTGTCATTCACACTTCGTTATTATCCTTGCAATTGGCCCAAAAATATTAAACACTATGCAAGTGGGAATATTTGACTGCGACCATCTTCTTCAATTTACCTTAAGGGTCCATTCTCGGTTGGGCAGTGTGGAACCTCAAGTTATACTCTACGAGCTCCTTGTCTAAATTATTTTCACATTGGGATGTGTGAAGTTCATATAGCCCTTGGTCGAAGGAGAGGGGATAAGGGATCCCTGCCTTATGTTTTTTGCTCAATAGGGAGTATTCATGTCATAGCTTCCAAGAGAGTTCTAACAGAATTATCCAGTCATTGGTATACTAGGGCAACTTGTATGGTTTTTTTGAAAAGCCTTTAGTACGGATATAGGTAAAATTTGGAAATTGAATAAATAAGAAGGAAAATTGTTTGAGGAAAGAATTGGAACTATGGGAGACTCTTCTTTTGAAGTCACCACCAAGCAATTTGATGATGTGGCCTTTGAAGGCATTGTTAACTCTGCAATAATCCCTCTTGAAGTTCCTAAATTACAATTGAGGGTACCTATCATAGACCTTCATCTCCCTACTTGGTTCTATATCAGGAGCTCTAAATAAGCCCCTATATTGTGTCTTGTCAGTGAGAAAATATATAAGGTAGGAGGTCATGTAAAACCTTGAAGTCTTCTTGACAACCATAAACTATTCATGCAAGAAATTATTGATGATTCTGACCTAATAGAACTTGGTCTTTCCCCGCAAAATATCCTCCACAAAACACAACATCCATTCTTGGAAGTAGGCCATAGTTGGAAGGCCCATGAATCTACTTAGTAGGGTCACCAGGTCATGGTAATCCTCATAAAAGTCATTGCGAAAGAGCTCCTAGGAAACCTTGGCTGCACTGCTCCTCTTCTCTTTCAACCAATATTGATTTATGAGCCTTTTGCATTTGAGGGCATCTTCATCCCACATATCATTGCCATCTTCCTTGGTTTCTTTGTCCATCTCCTTGAAGGTAGGGATATGGAAGGTCTTTCCTATTTCCTTGGTAGACAAGTCAACCAAAATGTTCCCATCTCTATCCACAATGGTTCTAGTCTCTTCTTGGTAGGCCTCTCTACAAGCCATCACTAGTTCAAGGGTGACTAGAGCAGGAGGGAAGCCTGCAGCTTTGGCCAACCCACTACTTCTAATCTTCTAGCACTTTCTATTGTAGGGTTAATTCGTACCCTTTGCTTGAATTTGTCAATTTCTACATGCCAATGTTTGTGTCTAAGACCTTCCAGGCTGAGGTAACCTTGGAGTTGAGAGGTTCCCCTTGGAACTTATACTTCATCTAATCTTTGTCTTCTTTGCCTCAAGGTGATTTTGCTGTTTTCTTTCCCTTATCCTTCTCCATGGCCGCCTCTAAGAGTCTTGCACTAGATTCCATAAATCCTACGGTTGAGAGAGAGGTAAGCACATTAAAACATGAAACAACAAGAAAGTCAACCAAAATCCTACAAAACAATGTTAGATTGGGTGACTCATCATTTAAGAATCCTAACATATCTTTCAGATTGGCATTAACACTTTACAAGAGGGATTTTGGGCAATTCAGGTCTAGGGGATTGGACTTCCTTGGGATAATGGCTATTTGGAGTGGTCGTAGGAGGGATGAAAATCAGGGCACAGTGGCCCACCTATCCTGACTTGCCTTCAAATTTGGTCAACATATGGGGTCCACCAAGGAGGTTGTTCTATTTTGGCATGTGGGTCAAAGTCATCTTGATGATTAGAGGGTATCAGGATCATCTTTTAGGCGATCAAAATAAGGAGGTGCCTTGGTTGTCTGGGGTCTGCCATTGAAAACGACTCTAGCAAGACTGTGTCCCGAAGGTGGAGTTTTGCTGGGCGGGACCCACAGCTCTGGAGGGTGGTGGCATCACTTAGTTGTCTTTTGGGTATTTCGGGTTGGAAAGAGCGGAAGGCCACTAGGTCATTTCCGTTTGAAATGGCGGAAGTCACACGACAGCTCGACAAGGGAAACCCATGAAATTGGGCCCGTGGAAGGCCTTCGGTTGTACTCATTCATCGTTTTGAAAGTCCAACGGAAAAATGGAGGTCAGGTTTCAAGAAGCGAGTGAATGAGAGAAACTTTCCATTTACTAGGGCATGGACAGGTTGGAGTTCCAAAGACGACAACCCGATAGAAGTGACCTACCTTAGATTTAGCACTTAATGATTTTTATTTCACATTCAAACAACCATTGTGGGGTCGGAACTTGGAGGGTGGAGCACTGTTGATCAAAAGTTGTTTTGAGTCTGCGGTTCCACCATGATGGCCCATGGATAGAAGTCCGTGGGGCGGGGCTCAAAAAAGGGGTTGTCACTTGGTTGCTTTAGGGGGTTAGATGAAGCTGCACAACAGAGGAAGACTAGGCACCCAACAATCAGATGGATTGGTCATGAAAGCCACTTGAGATGGAAAGGCATAGATGGATGTCTATGAGGCAGGACTAGGACTTGAAGATTTTGCAAGAGTCAATTTTGAGGGGCGATTAGAAGGATGGGACCCATGCACCAAAAATTCAGGGTCCAAAGGTCATTTGGAATGGCAGGTCATGAGTGGTGCCCTAGGAATGGAATCCCAGGGGGTTACACCCAAGCGGTTTCAATGACTCCTCATTTTTGCTTGTGAATTTTGCTAAGTTTTCGGCACCAAATGAGATTGGTCCTTCCACAATGGCAAGCCTAGAGGGGTCATTTTCTGCTTTAAGTTTAACTTCATTCCAAAGGTTAATAGTGACAATGGGAGTTCACGCCCCCATGGGAGGTGAAAGCCCTGGCTCAAGAACAACGACAAAGAGTGCAAGTTCTATGGTCATTATATGGATCAATTTTTAGGGTTTTTAAGATTTGAACACATGGGTTTTGTGTGCCTCAATTTTCTCTACTTAGTTCATGAGTTTTTCAATTTCAAATTCATCAATTTTACATAGGAATCAAAGAAAACTCAAAGTTAGGTGCACAACGAAGAACTTCCCTAAAAAACTTGATGAAGGAGGCGACCAAGCAGGTAGCAAAGATCTGGAAATAACAATTGAGTGATGTGGAAGCGATGGCGACACTGGAAGCTGGTTCTTTGACTTCTCTCTGATTAAATAACAGATGAAAATGATAGGTGAAAGTTGCCTATTTATAGAAAATGAAGCATTAAATGAGAGAAATTAATGACCGTATGGAGGGCCAAAGGTTGGTGAGCCATTATTTGAAAATGGAGGCGGGAGCATTGGGGCTCGACGGTCAGATGGCAGTAGGATGAAAGTTGTTGATTGTTTGGTGATGAAGAGACAATGGCTAGGGGGAAGGTTCTAGTGCTCAGAAGGCCATTGGAGAAAGGCCGCTTGGAATGGCGATGGGGCAATGGAAACCTGAGAGGGGCGGCCCAACAAGGCAGACCCGATGAGCTCCAGGGATGCCAACTTTGAAAAGCTAAGGCAAACAACTAATGGGAACTCGCAAAGGCCTAAAGCCTTGAAAATTTGAAGGGGAAAAAACATCGTCAACTCAAGATGAACTATCTAAGGCTCACTCACCACTTAGAACACTAAAATGGGGGCACGTAAAATGAGACAATGACGAAGTGACTTGATGAGGTGAAAGGGAAGAGGGTCCCCATTCCAAATGGGGCATGTGTGTTGAAGGAACAACAAGACCAACGGTGGATACTTTCAAACCTAAGAATGATCCCTTGAAGGAGAACAATCCAATGTCAAAGCTTGAAATAGATGCATGATAATGATGAATCTTCACAATCTCAAGCACTGAAAAAATGTGAAATGACCAAATGACCTCTCAAATCTCAATTTATCCCCAAATTGGATCTTTAAAATGCTTTAACATAGGCAATAAATGCTCAATCGTACACCCTCAAAGAACTCGAAAACCCGATAGGAGCTCAGACTCGAGTAATTCGAGGTAGCTCAGATTACCTAGCTGGATTATGGTTTGGGTAATTTGAGTTACCTCAAAATTACCCAACCTATCCAGGACTTAGTCAAATTTTCCTTCAATTCAAAATTTCCGAGCATGGATCAATCTCAAGGAGCTAGATAGTCATCATGAAGTTGCAAAATGGCATCTCCAATGCAAATTTAACATTAAGCACATAGACGAAACAAGACTAGGACCAAGAGACTTATCCTTTAAGGGGATGAATTCAACACCCTATGAAAATAAAGAAGGAAACAAAGCAATAAAAGATGGTCCCTGCTTTCAGTGGGGTGTGTGTGCGAAAACTGCACAACAAATATCTCTCTTGTGGAAACATGGTTATACATAAAATCTTCTATAAGTAATTTTAAATTGTAGTCCTTGTAAATCCTTGTAGAATATCACTCTTGACGAAGCATGGTTATACATAAAATATTTTGTATGTGATTTTTTTTTTGGTTTTATTTATTTTGCACATATTCCTAAGGAAAAGAGAATTAAATTAAAAATAAAATCAAACAATAAATGAGTATTGGTTAAAGTTGATAATCCAAAAATACAAACTACTAGATGTCTCTACAAGTAAATTTTTTGTTAATAGAATGCTATTGTAGATAATAAATATCATTCTTCTTAGTTAATGATGATTCTATAGATAATACTAAATAGGTAACTAACTCTAATTCTAGAACAACTTTGATGTTGAAATCAATTAAGAAACATCAAAAGTACCACATTATAGGGGAATCAATTGGAAAAGATAGTGATGCTCCATCTTCACATCATAATTAGGAGTGCCAAAAAATAAACCAAAGTGGTGCTATATAATGATGAAGGATGTTTAAGATGATGAATTTCTAAAGGCTATGGAAGGTTTATTTACACATTCAAGAAAACAACTTGTGCAAGGTGGTCAGTAAGTAAATTTTTTTTTATAAATTCTATCATGTCATAGATATTTGAGTCTTGTACATTTATAGAGGCTAAAGATAAATTGAATGGGAAACTACCATGAAGGTGGAATCTGATTCCTTGATCAAAAATAAAACTTGGGTGTTGTTGACATTTCCTAAGAAAGAAATCCATTGGTTGCAAATAGATTTATAAAGTAAGGTGTAAATTAGATGGTTCTTTGAACAAATAAAACTCATTTTATCACTAAAGGATATGCATAGTCTAGGAATGAGTAACTATAAAGAGACCTTTGCCTGTACTATAAAACTAGTAATCTTTTAGTTGGTAATATACATTGCTACTCAACTTATATGAAAGGTATATTATGTAATGTCAAAAGTGAATTATTGAATGGAGACTTAGAGGAAGAGGTCTATATGACTAAGAAATAGGGGTTTTTAGGTTCCAAGAAAAGAACATTGTATTTGTAAGTTAGTAAAGTCCTTGTGTGGACTTAAATAGGCTCCTTAAGCTTGGTATTCTAAAATTGATCAATATCTTAGAGATTGAAGTTTTAAAAAATGTATTATGAACCTAATTTCTATATCAAAATTAGTGATCTTGATTGATTATGTTGATGATCTTTCTTTCACCAGAAGCAATGCTATTTTAATTGAACATGTGAAACATGATATATGTTCTATTTTTAAAACAAGATATCTAGGATTGCTTCAATATTTTTAGGTGCGGAATTTTAGAAAATTGATTATAAAATTTTTGTATCACAAATTAAGTATGCCAAATATAATATAGAAAAATTTAAAATGACTAAATTTAATCCTATGTCTTTAAATATAAAAGTTGGGGATCAAACACTCAACTACCATTATTTCATCAATAGTTAATAAAATGGTATATAAATGATTAATAGGAAATTTGATTCATCTTACTACAATTAGATCAAATCTATGCTCTATAGTTAATTTTCTTTCTCAATTCATATATAAGCCTCATGAGGAACATTGGAAAGTTGAAAAGTGATTCCTTCAATATGTCAAAAGGTCCCTTGAATTTGTCACTCTATATTTCTAATCCATTCATTGACTTCGCCATAACTAGATATACTAATTCTAATGGCATTAGGTCAATTGATACAAGAAAATATCCAATAGGTCATGTTTTCACTCTTGTTTTAGGAGTAATTTATTGATAGAGTGAGCTATAATTTTTTTCCTTATCTTCCATTTAAGTAGGCTATGTTTTCAAAACAAGGACAAAAAACTTAGAGGGGGGGCTTGAATCAGTTGTCACAGAATATTAAACTTTTCAAACTTAACTTAATTTCAGATTTCATAAATGAGCAGAAAACAAAAACAATCAACACATCAAAAAATTAGAGAACACCAAGATTTTTTTCATGGAAACCTTGTTAGGGGAAAAACCACGATGGATGTTAGTCCACAATATTATACCCTATTAAAAGTATAATGAAGATAATAAGGGGAATGCACATGCATTCAGGCACACTGCCTAGAGCTCACTGCTCAAATACAAAAGGGGCTCATTGCCCAACAATACAAAATAGGATTAAATCCAGAGGGTATGAACTGAGAAAATAGCTTCTACGCAAGCCTGATTATGGTTCTAGTTAAGCACAAAAAAACTCCTTCACTCTTCACTCTCACTTTGCTCAGCAATTGAATGAATAGATCAATGATCACACACTTGCACAATCTTTGGATTTTATCACTTCACACACACACTAACTTCGCTCAACCAATCACTTATATATATATATATATTTGTATCATGGAATTACATCTACCTCTTAGTCGACCAGAAAAATAAAATACAATTACAATGTCAGCCCAATTTAACAATTAAATTTTCAATGCGAATTAAACATCATCGACCAATACAATGATGCAAGCCAAAACAATATTCACAAGTGCACCAAACATTCAAATTTTAATCTCCAAGGATCTGCAACACGTTACCACCATCATGTCAGCCAAGAACATGAAAACTTGAACATGCACAGGAAAATCCAACCAATAGGAATCAACCACAAGCTAAGTGGTGAGTTTATATAGAACTAAGGGGATGATGGAGGTAGAAAATCCAACCAATAGGAATCAACCACAAAAAGTGGAGAATTCCACCAAAAGTGGAAAGTGCTTCACCCTTTAAGGGGACACCACATCACTTATCTCCTAGTTATTAAATAATAAACTCACTTTATTATACTAAAAAATATTAATAAAAGCATAGGAAAAACCTATAACCAAGAGAAAATTAAATATCCCACTAAGAAAATAAAAACCTATACTGACACCCCCCCTTAAGCACAACTTAGGAGAATCTAACAGACGATGGGTCCAAATAAATGAGGCCATGTTAGGTACCCATGTACATATCAAATTCCTCCAAAGAAGAAGAAGCCTCCCCCACAAATAGAGAAAACCCTCCTATAATAGAGAGATACTAAGAGAAGGACTAAGTAACCCCCTTAAAAGAGATCTAATGGTAGATGCTTGAAATTGGATGGAGAATATGGTCCATGATCATCAAAAAAAATTCCCCCCCTTAAGAAGAAACAAAACCAAAGGTATATGCAAGTTATCTCCCAATTCCTAAAAGAAATATGTAGAAAGAAAGTGCAAGATGTATAAAGTCTCTAAACTCAACTCAAGTGTCCTTGTGTCAATGTTGAAAGCTATCATAATCAAATCATGCATTATAGGCCACACTTACAAAGATGACAAATCATAATCCCCTAGATATTGATGTAGAACACAAGTGAAAGACTCAAGTATCTTTTTTGAAGATGTATTCTCCAAATTTTGATCAAAAGTATCCACACTCATGTCAAACTGTGATGAATGATCATGTATAGAATGAACTAGAGGGTCAAAGTGATACCTTAGAACAATTGAAGAAGAAGAAACTTCAATAAAAATAAGATGAATGTAATCAATAGTATCTCCTAAATCTACAATATGTGTTTCCATAAACAAGTCTGAAATACTTGTTAAGAGATTATCCCACAAAGCTATATTTGAAATATTGTGGATGTCCTACTACAAAAATTCATTGGAAGCTTTCAAACAAGAAACACTAGACTCTATAGTAGCAATAGATGCAAGGAAAAAAGAGTGGTCCTCAAAGAGAAGATACATGTCCTTAATAGTGTCATCTAAATATGACATTAGGTACTCTACAAATAAATAAGAAGTGTCTTGTAGAAATTGGTCCCAATGAACTAAATCTAGAAGAAATAAATGATCCTATTGCAATGAATAATTGGAGGCTCTTGAAGAAGCAACTTTGGAATTTGAAGTAGCAATATGTATTGTTAATGGGGTATCAATGAAATGATTTTCCACACAAGATGGGGCAACATAAGTTTCAATATCCATAATAGCCTGGTTCTCCAAGGAAACATCACTTTTAGATGAAGATCCAATGTCTTCATACATGTGTTGGATGATGGTCCAAGAAGTGAAAGGGAACTTGGTGTGCTCTATGTGATGTAGAGTATCCTTAGGAATAGTAATGCATATTAGTCATAGACCATGCCATTATTGTTAAACCATGCATTCTTCTAATCATAGTCACTTGGCTCAAGAACGAGTCCAAGGAGATAGGATAGCAAATCCCACTCAAGGAAGTGATTATTTATCCCTTTTTCTAAGATAAATAGTTTTCTAAAGTTAACCTGAAAACATAAGGATTAGGGTTAGTGTAGGATCATGGGGGTCCAAACTAGGCCCCCTCAATGGCAATCAAAATTTTAAAAAACCAGAGTTAGGCAACTTGACATAAAAAAATGAATAAGTTATTAACATAATTTGAAAAATATGTAAGAACAAAATTTGTAGAAAATTTAATGTAGTTTCAAATATACTAGTCATTTTTTGGAAAAAAGTAAATCTATTTGGTGAAAATTTGAAATTTCAATGCAGTAAGTACTAAATTTTCAAGAAAAAATAAAAAGAAGGTGATGTATGACCAACCTAAGTACAAGAAAAAAATACATTTTTTTTAAGAACTTGCACTATAAGTAGAGGACAGATGCCTGGATGTGCCACATTTTTTTGTAAGTAAATAATTAGTTATGAATTTTTTATTAAATTTTTTTAAAAATATTAAAACTTGTTTGTTTGACCACCATAACTTGGTCAAAAAATTATGAAATTCATTTTTTCTTTTTTTCATCCTATAGCATGGGAAGCATAGAATATGCCACATCTTTTGGATTCAAAAAATATTAAATTGTTTAAGAATTATAGATATTTTTCAATTAGCCTATCAATCAATACTTTAGTCAGAATGCATGCAGAAAATCAATAATAATTATCTATTTAATTCCAAATAAGGCTATCTTATATTGGCGGAAAGCTGAAAATTTTCTCAATAAACCCTTTTGTTTAGTCAAATTTGGATTAAAAAAGTCATCAGCCACTTTTTTGTCATATCACCACTTTTTGGACCCCCATGATCTTACACTCACCCATGAAAATGATATTTAAGAGGCATGATTAACCTCCCATAAATGAAACTTTATCTTAGTTCATGATTACAAAGTGCATGTATAATCTCCCAAGAATGAGTGCAAAAGACACCAAAAAAGAAAACCAATACACTCCCACTCTTTTCACTAGTATCAAAAATCACCCACCCAACAAATATTATAAGGTTAACACTTTATAGTTTAGTGTGGTTACAAAACCTTTTCCAAGATACAATGCTCAATAGGCTCACAATGGCTAAAATTACAAATTCTACTATAAAATGAACCTGAGACAAAATATGAAAAATTAGCCTTATATCTATTTAGTGTTCTTCAATACCTTTTCAATGCTTATTTGTTTCCTAAAATTGGAGCACCAAGGTGAAAGGCATGGCCTATTAAAGAAATTAGCAACAAACAAATTCAACCTAAAATATCTAGCATAAAATGAAAAAAAATTCTCAATACCTTCATGGATGGAAATTTCTCGTCTCCAAATTTTTGGTGATATCTTATTTTTGAAAATTTGATATTGTGACAAAAAGTTATGCAAGTTTGAAAAAAGGCCCAACTTGGCCTATTGGAGGGCCCCAATGGCTCCCTAGTGGCCCTTGGATGACATCACCGACTGAAGTGACCCTCTAGAAAGCACAAGAAGTGTTGGGGTTGATTGTTGGCAGATAGTGGGCGATGGTTTAAAAAACTTGAGCGCACAATTTGGAAGACCATTAGTTCCTTTAGCAATGCCCGATGAAGAACTTAAGCACTTATTTAATAGAACTTTAATTTTTATTTTTATTTTTTTGAATTTTTGATGTCAATGGTCGTACTATAGCACTGAGGGGGTCGTATGACTCTCTTGGCAATTTTTTTTCCTTGATGGCTCCTAACATGGATTATAGGAAAATTTTATGTCAAAATATATCTCCTTAGCCTCTTGAACACAATGTGAAGGTTCTTTTATGCCAACAATGCTCCTATAAAATCCTGTTCACCAGATCTAAGCTTCAAGCACTCATTTGCAACTTTTTCAAATGATCTCCAATTTGGATGAAACAAAAGCCAATGTTGACTTTCTTGAGTCTCTTGGGCACATTAGAATAGTAAAAATTGCTACTTGTATAAAAATAAAAGTTTCAATCACCCATATCAAACAAAACACATATGCAATATGAAGAAGTTATTAGATCTTTGCAAACCCTTTTTGTTTCTCTAGATTGTTCAAAACGCAAGAGAAGAGAGCACATGAATTTACAAGATCTTTCATAAAAACTCAATTACTCAATTATGAATCTATGAAATTGTTGGTGTAATTAATATTTAATTACACTTTAGCATAAGCTTACTTAGGCTTTATTTAATTCCTAAGTTATAGGATCTTATCTTTATCTTGTTGAGCTATCTTGTTGCTCAAGATAAGATTAGGTTTATGCATCTTTGCTTTTATAAAGCAAATCATTATCATGTAATTATGGAATTCTCGAATAATATTATGTTGCACATTTCTTGCAACCTCTCTGCTTTTTTTGTTTTTCTCTTCTGTGGAAGGATATTCTAGTTTACAAATCTGATCTTGGTTTCTAACATGGTATCAGAGCTTTGATTTGTAGCCCCTTCTGAGATTTTTTGAGAAAATCATTGCAGGGTTCGTTCGGGATTCCTTGAGGGTATCATGCCTTGAGTTCTGTCATGAGGTGTTTTGGATCAGATCGGGCTTCACCATGGGATTCAGAGCGTTGGAAAAAGTCAGGATTGGATTTTATTTTGGAAATTTTGGTCATTGTTTGCCAGATCTATGAGGGTTTCAAGCTTAGAGTTTTTTTGCAAGATCTGGGGGTAGCCAAATTTTTGGTAGCCAAATTTTTGGAGTAGTTTGAGCACAAACGGAGTTCACCATTGCGTTCGCAGTAGCCAAAAACCCTAAGAATGCCTTTCGTTTCATCGATTTTGGTGAAGTTGGTTCGAAAGGCAATTTTTTTTTGTCTGGGGGTTCGTACGGCCTCCCCAGCATGCAGATCAAAGCACGAAAATCAAAAATATTTTGAAAAACGTGTCATTTTTGAGATCTGTGTGGTGCCTCCAGTTCAAATGACTCCTGCCACCTGACGACCACCAGGCGGCCACCGGGCGGCCACCATTTAGATGCCGCTACCCCTCTTCAACACCCATCCATTGCCAGGCTTAGTCCAGCCCCTGTGGGCCCCCTTCAACCTCGCCTGTAGTCTTATTGAAGACCAAGAGCTCCAAGCTCAACTGACAACTGACAATTAGCGGGAGAATATTCTGGGATGTACAAAGCATATTCCAGCAGATGCTATGAATATACCGACGTCGAAAATTTTTTCTAGCAAGGGGGGACGTTTTTTTGCCCTGACGGCCTCTAGGCCGTCAATTTTTTTTTCATGAAGTGCTGATGTCAGCATGATGTCATCGGCCGTATGACCCCTCTTTGCCCCTCCTAGCCCTGATTTTTCCTAAAGGAGCAGTTTTTTTTCTTTTGGTCATAACTTGGGCATACGGTATCAAAATTGGGCAAACGAGATATCACCGAAAAGCTGGTTCTGAGCACTTTCTAGTGGTGTTGTTTATTTTTTAGTATTTTTCTATTTATCTGCATTTATTTATGTTTGAAGTAAGATGTTTATTTTGGACTTCTGAGCTCATAACTTTTTGCCACGATCTCCAATTTTCGTCTTCTTTGCGGCATTGGAAAGGTATTGAGGAGCTCTATCTTTCTATCCATGCATTTTTCTGTATTTGTCCCAAGTTTTCATTATTCTATATTTTTCCCGATGGGTGTTTTGAAGATTGCTTGGATGTTTTGGCAATTGGAAAGGTGAATCTTGAATATTTGTACTTCATTTCAGTACCACATCATGTTGTTTTCTGTTTATGCACATTAGCATTCTCTCCTTTTACAATCATTGGGTTATTGTAATATATGAACTGAGATAAAGTTCCATCAGGGGGGTTTCTTGCATAATAATCTAATTAGAGTGTAGTTTTCACTTTGATCTCCATATCCATTTTGATTTGTTGGCAACTCGTATGGGTTATCTGGTTTCTTCGTTTCTTTTGGCCACATTCAAGTTGTTTTAGCTTGACACATATCGGATTCATCGGTTCACACTTCAGTTGGGAGATTATGTTTTTTGATCCTCATTGGTTCAGATTCTTCTTAGTTTGAGGGCCATGTTTTTATGGTTATTGTTCCAGAGTCTTCATGGTACTCCTTCCCATGGAAGATTTTTAGTCACAGTTTGACAT
Organism: Sequoia sempervirens; assembly: GCA_007258455.2. NCBI lineage: Eukaryota > Viridiplantae > Streptophyta > Pinopsida > Cupressales > Cupressaceae > Sequoia > Sequoia sempervirens. Next base: position 95,466,426 of record VDFB02271358.1, on the reverse strand, counting down.
CGGCATCAAGATACACAGTTTCTAGATTTTGTCATCATTTCATCTACTATTGCTTTACAAATTCTAGGGTTGTTCTAGTTTGTGAGTTTTCCAGTGTTTCGTGGCATCAGGTCTGCTGTCACATTATTTTGATTTCGGTTTTAGTTTCAGTTGTAGACAGAAGTATCTTTCCTTGCTTGTCAAATTGTGGTTCCAGTGTTACTCCACAGTGTTCTTCCAGTGCTTCTTTGCAACAATCATCTCATTGTAGGGGGGTTTTGTCCCACTGGGTTTTCCTTCTCTACTTCATTATTGCATTTGTACTTGGGTACCTGATCAAGCCTTGTTGTCAGGACCCATTCATGCTTTCTTGCATTCATCTTAGTTTTAGGTGTATGCTTTGTTAGTCCCCCTAAGTTGCACTTATGGGGGGGTGTTGGTGTAATTAATATTTAATTACACTTTAGCATAAGTTTACTTAGGCTTTATTTAATTCCTAAGTTATAGGATCTTATCTTTATCTTTTTGCTCAAGATAAGATTAGGTTTATGCATCTTTGCATTTATAAAGAAAATCATTATCATGCAATTATAGAATTCTTGAATAATATTATGTTGCAAATTCTTGCAACCTCTTTGCTTTTTCTATTTTTCTCTTCTGTGGAAGGATATTTTGGTTTGCAAATCTGATCTTGGTTTCTAAAAGAAATTGGATTTTTCAAAACAAAAGCTCTGATACCATGTTAGAAATTTGAAATAGATTGAATAAACCAAGGAAATTTTAAGAGAAAATCAGTGTTACATAAACTAGAAAAACATAAACAATGCAAACCAAAAATCTGAGAGATTATGCAATGTCAGGATGAAAAAATGCATTAAGAGCTTCCAAGATGCAGGAATATGCAAAAGTATGCAAAAATATGAAAATACAAGTTAGGTATTGATTTTATATATAACTAAGGAGAGGATGGAGGTGGTAAATACAACCAATAGGAATCAACCACAAAAAGTGGAGAATTCTACCAAAAGTGAAAAGTGTTCCACCCTTTAAGGAAGGGGGCACCACATTTTTTATCTCCTAGTTATTAAATAATAAATCACTTTATTATCCTAAGCAAGCTTAATAAAAGTGTAAGAAAAACCTAGAACTAAGGAAAAATTATATATCCCACTAGGAAAATAAAAACCTACACTAACATTGAGTCTACAACTTGATATTTTGACTTTGGTGCATCTTGACACTATATGTGTCTCAAATATTAGCATGTAAATTTTATTGAGGATAAGAGTAGTAGTGAATCTATTTTCTTAGGTGATGGTTGGGCCCACTTTATAAGAGGATGTGATAATGTTTTGGTGAAATTGAATAAAAAAGAAACTAATGGTAGGTGAGATGACTAAGTATTCTGATATTTGTGTAAAGTTTCAAGAAATTAAATGTATGACACCTAAATTTGAAGAAATTAAAGTGATTGTTATTAGAATTGGTGAAAAGGGATTGCATAGATTGGGTTATCCTAAAAAATAAAGACACATGAAGTAGTATTAGTTAAGAGTACCCATAAAATTTGGCATGGAAGGTATGCTCATTTGAATTATTAGTATAGATTCTTACAATGCTAAGTGTAAAGTATTTCTTGTTACTTGTTGATGGATTTTTAGAAAAAATCTAGGTTTATTTTTTGAAGAATAATAGAGTGTTTTTCTAACTTTGTGGAGTGGAATAATACTTTTGTTGAAAAATAAATAAGTAAAAAATTCAACACACAAAATCAAAGAATGGGGGTGATTTCGTCTTTGACTAGTTCAAGGAATTTTACAAGGAAGATATACATCAACAATATTGTACTCCATAAACTCCACAAGATGGAATTGAAAAAAGGAGGAAAAAAATAGTTATGGACATAGAAAGGTGCATGGTGCACAACCAAGATATGTCACATAGGTAGTGCACATAAGATGTGAATACATGTTCTACATTCTTAGTTGCAGTCCTTGTAAATTATTGTAGAATATCACTCTTGAGGAAGCATGGTTATACATAAAATATTTTGTAAGTGATTTTAGATTGTATTCCTTGTAAATCCTTGTGTAATATCACTCTTGAGGAAGTATGATTATACTTAAAACCTTTTATAATTGATTTAAAAATTTTGGTTCTATTTATTTTGCACGTATTCCTAATGAAAAGAAAATTAAATTAGAAATAAAATCAAACCATATATGAGTATTGGTAAAAGTTGATAATCCAAAGATACAAACTACTAGATGTCTCTACAAGTAAAATTTTTGTTAATAGAATGCTACTGTAGATAATAAAATACCATTCTTCTTAGTTAATGGTGATTATATAGATATTACTAAATAGGTAACTAATTCTAATTATAGAATAATTTTGATGTTGAAATCAATTACGAAACATCAAAAGCACCACATTCTAGGGGAATCAGTTGGAGAAGAGAGTGATGCTCCATCTTCAAATCACAATTAGGAATACCAAAAAAGAGACCAAAGTGATACTATACAATGATGAAGGATATTTAAGATGATTTTAAAAGGAAATGGAAGGTTTATCTACACATTTAAGAAAAAAAATTGTGCAAGGTGGTCAGTAGGTAGTTTTTTATAAATTGTATCATGTCATAGATATTTGAGTCTTGTAAATTTATAAAGGCTAAAGATAATTTTGAATGGGAAGCTATAATGAAGATGGAATCTAATTCCTTGATGGAAAATAAAACTTGGGTGTTGTTGACATTTCCCTAAGCAAGAAATCCATTGGTTGAAAATGGATTTATAAAGTAAGGTGTAAATTAGACGGTTCTTTGAACAAGTACAAAGCTCATCTTATCAATAAAGGATATGCATAGTCTAGAAATGAGTAACTATGAAGAGACCTTTGCGCCTCCTATAAAACTAGTAATCTTTTAGTTGGTAATATCCATTACTACTCAACTTATATGAAAGGTATATTATGTGGATGCCAAAAGTGAATTCTTGAATGTAGAGTTAGAGGAAGAGGTCTACAGGACTTAGAAATAGAGTCTTTTAGATTCCAAGATAAGAAAATTTGGTTTGTAGGTTATTAAAGTCCTTGTTTGGACTTAAATAGGTTCCTTAAGCTTGTTATTTTAAATTTTTTCAATATCTTAGATATTGAAGTTTTAAAAAATGTATTATGAACCTACTTTCTATGTCAAAATTAGTGATGGCGACATAGCAATCTTGATTGATTATGTTGATGATCTTTCTTTCACCAAAAGCAATGTTGTTTTAATTGAACATGTGAATATATGTTCTAATTTTGAAACAAGAGATCTAAGATTGTTTCAATATTTTAGGTGTGGAATTTTAGAAAATTGATCATAATTTTTTTTTATCACAAACTAAGTATGTCAAATATATTTAGAAAAAATCAAAATGACTAAATTTGATCCTATGTATTTAAACATAGAAGTTGGGATCAAACACTCAACTAACAGTATTTCATCAATAGTTTATAAAATTGTATATCTTTGGCCAATAGTGGCATTGTATGATGGTTGAGTTGTTGTGTTGTTATTCTTGTCATCAAGGTTGAAACCACATTGGGGTGTAATTGTTGAGAATTTATATTGGGGATGAGGTCCCCCATTTGTGACTTCGCCAGTTCATAGCTTTGGGTCAAAAGTGTTTACCCCTCTTTTAAAAAAAATGCATATCAATGATTGATAGACAATTTGATTCATCTTACTATAATTAGACCAAATCTACGCTCTATAGTTAATTTTCTTTCTCAATTCATGTATAAGCCTCAAGAGGAACATTGGAAAGTTGAAAAGTGATTCATTCAATAAGTCAAAAGGTCCCTTGAATTTGACATTCTATATTACTAATCCATTCATTGAATTCATCCTAACTAGATATACTAATTCTAATTGCATTGGGTTAGTTGATACAAGAAAATATGCAATAGGTCATGTTTTCACTCTTGTTTTAGGAGTAATCTATTGGTACAGTGAGCCATACAATTTTTTTTCCTTATCTTCCATTTAACTAGAATATGAGGAAACAATCAGTATAGGTTGTGAGGTAATATGGTTAAGGAGGCTATTGGCTAATATTTAGTCTGATCAAACTACACTGACCTTATTTTTTCATGATAACCAAAGTGTTATCAAGATGCCAAAGAACTCAATATATCATACCTTAGTTAAAAATATTAAATTTCATCATCGTTACATTAATCATTTGGTTGATAATAAAGGCATTTGTATTTATTATTTTCCTAGAGAGGACTAGATTGTAGATATAATGACTAAACTACTTGGTAAAGATAAATTAAATTTTAAGTTTAGAGATAAAATTGTAATTGTATTTTTTTAAGTCACTATGGGACAATTAGATTAATATAGATTAATGTTATAATTATAGAATATATCTTAGCATTATGAGTTATATGTTAGTCTCATATTTTTATCATTGTGCTATAATGATGCAAGAGCATCCATGACAGTTGGCAATCCTGTGTCAAACAAAAAGATTTAATTTTGTTGAGCATTTTTGAATTTTTGGTGAGTCAATTTTGGTTTGAAATTCATGTTAATAGGTGGAAAATGAATTATCTTTGATTAAATAAACTTGTCAAATAAATTTCCATTGCACATTGACAAGTTGACATTGTGGGTGAAAAAGCAAAAACTAGTTTTAAACCTTTTAATTGAAAAAATTCCTCGAAAATATTTATGTGGTGTTGGGATTTGAAATATGGAGCTTTAAAACACTCAATAATGATCCCTAAAAAGTAGGTACTAGGGAAGTGGGTGCCCAAGGATTGCTTTGATTTTCTATTTTTTCAGGAGTAAAAAAGAAGGGAATTAAAACTGAAAAATCCTATCTTTTGTGGGGCTGCTAGAAATGGGTTTTAAATGATTTTTAAATAATTTTTGAAGATTTGAATGTGCAAAAATGGCAGGGGTTGTGCCATATTAGAGAGGCCCAAATAAAGCATATGAAAATAATTTCATAAGAGGAGGAGTAAAAATAGGGAAAAACCCATTCTTCAACAATGAAAGTTTGAAGAGGAAAGGAAGGATATAGGAAAGGAAATTCATAGCATTCTATATGAGGGTGTTCTTGGAGTGTTGTTACAGGTTGGGACTGATTTACAATAGTCCATTTGAGTTTCATATCATTAGATTGAAGCTACAGGAGTTGCAAGTGGAGTTGTGGTGTCGAGAAGTGAGATAGTTTGCAAGAGCTCACATATTTGAGCATAGATTGTGTAATGCCCATATTTTAGACACCAAATGGACACCAAAAACCTAACTAATCTTCAAAAAATATTACTAATTTGTAAATAATTAAAAAAAAAAACCAATATTAGCATAATATACTACCTAAAGCTATTATCAATGATATCACTAGTTATGAGCAATGATAGAAATGAGTTCCTATCTTTAACAATAACGTCTACTTATTATGGTCAAATTAACATATCTCTTACCTACCCAAGCACCTCTTGTGTTCTTGTGGAGGATCAGGTAGATCAGAGCAATAAACATTAACAATTATATGCAGATTAAATAACCCAAAAATAACAATGAAGAATAACACAAAAGAGATTAGCACAAAATTTTAACGTTGTTTACCCAATATGGGCCATATCCACAGAAACTCAACCATCCAATAGTTTTATTATCCAATGCAAAAAAAATCACAATATTGTGAATGTCATATTGCAACTTACATCCTAACCACTTATAACAAGCCTTTTGGAATCTTCTAGAATTAGGGTATTACAAAGTCATTTTTCATTTGTTGGTTGAAAAAATTAACTACCAACCCCTTGATGTGAAAAAAGGGGAAAAAAATTGAGGGGTGGTCCCACGAACCCTTGCTCTTGGGGGCTACTGCCCTCAAACCCCCACTATCGAGGGTTGTTGTCCCCAAACCCCTGCTCGAGGCTCAGCCCGACCCTAAATCCCACAAAGGATATGTTAAGTGTACAATATTTGCATGATTAGTCACCCACATACCAATAATATCCCACTTGGGGACTGATCTAAAAGGAAAGAAGAGTGAAAAATATTCCTTCCCAATGCTAATATTTAGGAGAGAGAAGAAACTAAACCATTTAAATATTTACAATTATAGTTCATTTAAGATGCACATATAAAAATATGAGATAGAAACAATGAAATGATAACACAAAATTTATGTGCGAAAACCCTTTCAAGAAAAAACCCACACACCAAAGCAGAGATCTCTTGTATTATAGTAAAACAAATATTACATACAAGTTATAGAGCTATGCTCTTTTACGTGTTAGTTCACAGAATGAATCCAACAACATTTTCTTACATTCACTTTGATCTTCTCATCTCTTTTCCAATGCACTAAGGCATTACATACATACTTCTAAAGTGTTACAAGAAAATAGTCACAATAGACACTTCAACTTCTACAACCACCAAACAAACATAACCACAATCTTTCCAAGCCATTCTTAAACCATCGTGAGGTTGCACTAATCTCCATCACTTTTCTAGTTACTACTATACTGGACAATATCGCTCCACCACAGTCCATCCAAAAGACCATTCGGGTGTCGTGGGTTACCACTATACTGCAACCCCCCTCATTGGACTATCTATCGACTCTCATGGATTGAGGATCATGCATACTCCATACTACTTAGAGCTCAAGCAAGTAGATTGAAAACCATACCTCTAAATAGTGAAGAACAAAGTCCTTTCGTGTGTCAAGATTTGGGGTTCTCAATACATGATATCGTAGACTTCACAAGTAAAGCATACAATGGAACTCTGAATTTTGATTGCCGAAACCCTTCAAATTTTCTATTTTTTTCAACTGCATTTGGTAAGAAATAAGCCTAAAGCTTGAACTCCGTAACCTGTGGGTAACAATTAGGTGAACCTTTACCACCAACCCACCAACTCTAGTTTAAACCTTCGTGGTATTGTGGTGTAGAATATTTTGACTCGGCTAAGTGTATTCCTGATTTTAGAGAGCCTTAACTAGTAAGTTTGAGACACCTTTTTCTCAACATTCTCCCACTTGACGAAGAACTTATTGGCTCCCAATCAATGCTCAAAGTCATTGTATCACCCTAGGCCTCAAGGCCCATCGAATTGGTACACCATCTGAACTTCTCTATGCTCATTGGGTTTGTCAGTGTATCAACAACATTCACCAAAGTTTCAATATTTTCCAAGTTAACCTTTCCATCTTCCACCATATCACGAACAAAATGGTATTGCATGTCAATATGTTTTGTTCTGGCATGGAAAGTTGGATTTTTCACCAAACATATGGCACTCTGGCTGTCACAACAGATAGTAATCTATCCTGCATCAAAACCAACATATGAACACAATATTCTAAGCCAAATAGCTTCTTTACAAGCATGAGTTATTGCCATGTACTCTACTTTAGTAGTGGACAAAGTGACTACAACTTGTCACTTGCTCATCCAACTTATTGTACCACCAAACAAGGTGAAAGCATATCCATCGGTGAATCTTCTATTATCAATATCACCCATCCAATTAGAATCCACATATCCATGAATGCTTACTGAATACTGAGATCCAGTAGAATAACCATGATAACATAAGGCATACTCCAAAGTACCCTTCAAATATCTAAAAACTCTTTTCATAGTATCCCAATGTGTCCATCTTGGATTAGCCATAAATCGAATAAGAACTCCCACTGCTTGGGCAATGTCTAGCCTAGTACAGACCATTGCATAAATGCCAACTACACTTGCATACAGTGCCCTAGTCATGTCCTTCATCTTAGTAGGATATTTTGGACAATCTTTCATAGAAAGCTTTGTTCCTTGCAACATAGGAACCACTAACTATTTGCAATCTATCATATTGAATCTCTCTAGGACAAAGTTCACATTTTTTCTCTGGCTTGTAATAACCCATTCTAATTATTACTTAATTATATTATTACAAATGACATTATGAATATTTAATTTAAAAAAAACATAAATAAATAACTATTTTCAATCATAGCAACACATGTCTAATTAAAATAAGTCAAATATATATATTCAATTTCTATGTCAATTACAATATCCAAGTTGACTTGGCTCATAGGGCCATAAGTAAATACAATGTATAAAATTTTACATCAAGGTTACATCATATACCAAGATAATCATGAAAATCTCCAAGGTTTCCTCTTAATGATTGCCTCCATTGGTGGACAGGAACATGGTTGAAGCGCTTTACTGCCCAACTATGAAGCTTACGCTTCCTCAGGATTCTTCCAACTTAAAGAATACTTGACCTTGCATGGAAAGTTTAGTAAGAGAACAATCTGTAAGGTGGAATCTGGTTCATGCCCATACATCAACATGCATCTCTATCTATGATTAGAAAAAATGAAAGATCTATGCTAGGAATGGTAGAGAGTGTTATCACAAAGTCCATACATACATAATGGGCTAATTGCTTGGCCAAGCATAAAAATAAAGTTGCAAAAACCTATACTCTCTGAACTCTGTTTTGACACTCATCCTAGAAGGTAACTTTCAACAACACAGTTATCTCTTAGCAACTATCTACCCTCTAGCGGCGTCTACCTTGAGGTGCTCTAGTCTACTTAGGTGATGTTCTATTCAATAAGAGAATGTTCTTTACACATACATATCTATGGAAAAGTAATTTAGACTACTTATTTCCTCACCTTAAATAAAATCAGAAAAATGATTCAAATGGAATTGATCAATACATTATCCATTCATTTCAAGCACATGTCACATGATTACATTCAACGTAATTTAGTATTCATTTTAGAATGAATTAAATAGGTAACAAAAGAAGGAATTTCACAAGTATGTGTATGTGCATAGATGGAGGTCTATGTGCATATACATATTTCTGCCAAATTAAGTTATAAATTTTTGCATACATTTTAAAATAAAAACCATTATATCAGATTGCTTCCATTCAAAATAATGTTATAGATTGACATATCGTTTTTCAGTAATACAAGAAGCAAATTTTCCTTTCAAGAAATGAGAACAAATCTATTTGAACATTTCTTACATACTGATATGTTGTTTGTAGCAAAATAATGTTGTTATGTAGCAAAACAATGTTGTTTATAGCAAAATGATATTGTTTGTCGCAAAACAAATGTTGTTTATAGCAAAATGATGCTATTTTTAGCAAAACAAATGTTGTTTATAGAAAAATGATGCTGCTTGTAGCAAAAAGAAAATTGTTTATAGCAAAATGATGTTGTTTGTAGCAAAATAAATCTTGTTTATAGTAAAATGATGTTTGTAGCAAAAAAAATGTTGTTTATAGCAAAACAATGTTGTTTATAGAAGTTTATAGTTTCAGTTCCAAGTTAACCAGTGCTTTGTTTATTTGAGTCTCATCTAGGGACCCTTAACTATTCAAAAGAATCATGGTCAAAGGTCTGAAAAGACATAACTTTTATTCTCATATTTTATTTAGAGCTCTATCATTCTAAGAATAGTCATCTATAAATACATATAAAGAAAATAATCAAATGATACTAATATTGTTTCTTGTGCAAGGTAATAAACTCAAATGACATTCTAGTCATTTTAATTATAGTAATATTTTACACAAAAATTGGGATCAGTCTTATTTTTGCTTAGTTTTTGAAAAACCCACATTCATTGATATAACATATTTATGGCACTGTCATTCTATGGAAAGACCAATAGTTGGTTGACTGTTGCTTAATATATAATAGTATTAAGGCCATAGCCTAAGCATGACAACCCATGGCTTGGTTGCATCTGACCAAAGGGTCAATTTGGATTTTGTTCACTAGGAATGATACTTTGACATACTTAACATGCAAACATAGTGATAAAATGATACTTAATTTTTCCATCATCCTCTGTAGATGAGGTGACAAAATATTTAACACAATGATATGATATAACAATAACATCAATAAACAATGGATCGACATAAGCTTCACCTTTGTTCTTTATAGACAAGGTGACATGGGATGCCAACGATGATATCCATCATACCTAGATTGGTTGCCATGTTCATCGTACCCAAATGGTGTGGCATACTGAAGGGTATAACTCACAACAAATGATATAACATAAACATTACAATGGAATTTTTTTTGCCTACCCTTAAAGGGGGTGATAACAATTTCAAGAATCATTTCATTCCAAATCACAAGCTATATCACAGGCTACTAGTTCACTCGATTAGTCAAGTGATTGGCTAAGTATAATCACATGCAATAGATACATAAAATGTGGTGACATCAAAAACTTATAGGGTATGAAATAATCAGCTTTCATGTTGTTGGAGAAGCATGCACAAAGAATGTTCATGCTGAGAATGGTCGACATGGCCTTGCTCACAATAGAGAGTATAACAAGTTCAATCAAAATAATTGCATGTAGAAAATTAGCGAACAAATTTAATCTGATTCAATGGAATCATTGAAATAAACAATCATACTGTGCTTAAGAATAATCAAAACTAGAAACGAAAGCATTTCAAAGTAAAAATCATCAAACACCTTTGATTTTGAGGATTTTTCCCTCAACTTTTTCCCATTGGACTCATTGAACCAGCCATTCTCCCTCAGTTGGTTTCAATGATATCTTTTCAAAATGACAACTTTATTTCTTTTTCCTATGCCTCCACTAAAGGGGCTATTTCAAATCTAAATGGCCATTAATTTTTAGCTACCCCATACATCAAATTTGAATATTTTTTCTTAAATTTTGTTATGATATCTTTCTGATGATTTTATTTGAATTATATCAATATGATAGTGATAATTTTGATTCCAAATTCGATTCTTGTAAGGGAATATATATATATATATATTATATTATATTTATATTTATATATGTTTACACACGTACGTACATTCTTTGATATATATATATATATATGTGTGTGTGTGTGTGTATACATGTGTATATATATGTATTTGTTTATAGATGTTTATACGTACATATATCAACATTTAAATAAGAATGATCTTTTATTTTATTTTTAACATTAAAGTTTAAATGAAGTGGCTCTTCTTATCCTTTAAATTAGCCTTTCCGAAATACACAAATTCATTTATGTGCTATGTCATGCTATCATTTTCTTTTAAATTCTCAAAACACAAGATCAAGATAGACAATTAAATAAGAATTCACATGTATTTCATTTCACAAGTCTACCTTTTCAATCATTGAATCATTTCAAGTTAGATTAATATAATCTCCTATATGAATTTCAAATGCAGTCATCATGCCATTTTGCGGTGTGTGCGCCCATATTCCATCAAGATTTCCATTTGATTTAGCTAAACGATCCTACATCAACCGTGTTCTCATCCTTCAACCTATTTTCCTGCATTTGCACACACTTGCACTTACACAATTCATTAGTAATGTTCAATCATGATAAAGTATAAGATAGTTCAAAAGATCACATGGTCAAAAGATGATCAACTTCTTTCAAACTTTCAAAAATATCAAAATTTTCATTCAAAGTATTGAATTTTCTTAATATTTCAATTTATCATACTATAATTTAAATGCAATAAAAATTGGGTTATGACATGGCTAATCAAAATCTTTCTATTTTCTCTATCCCTTCTAATTTTCATCCCTAGAATATAACTATCTAAACCTAGATCCTTCATTTCAAACTGTGTTGACAATTGGGACTTTAATTTAGAAATCATACCCTTACCATTCTCAATGAACAACATTTCATCCACATATAGGGAAATAATAAGAAGACGGCCATTTTTATTCTTAAAATAAATACAATGGCTAGACTTTGATCTCACAAATCCCAAAGACAACACATAGATATCAAAATTTTGGTACCACATTCTAGGAGACTGCTTCAGACCATACAAATATTTCTTTAACTTACATACCAAGTTCTCTTTACCTTTCTCAATGAAATGCTTTGGATGAGGCATATAAATCTCTTCCTTCAAATCACCATGAAGGAAAGCTATCTTCAAATCCATTTGCTTGATTTTTAAATCATATGCTACTGCAAGTGATAAGAAGAATTGAATGGATGTCAACTTTTCTATAGGAGTAAAGATTTCCCCATAATCAATTCCCTCCACCTAGGAATATCCTTTTGCGACCAACCTTGCTTTATGCTTCTCAACACTACCATCAAAACCTATCTTTTTCTTGGACACCCATTTACATACAACATTATTTTGTCCATTTGGAAAAGTATTTTGTCCATTTGGAAAAGGTCCAAGATCCCATGTATCACTCTTCTTCAATAATGCCATTTCTTTATTCATGGCTCCTAACCAGGAATCTACATCAGACATACCCATAGCCTCTCTATTAAACCTAAGCTCATTAGTGTTAGCAATCAAAGTAAAGGCGCAACTAGAATCTAATATAGAATATTCAAACCTTTCAAGTTGTCACTTGGCACATGTATACCTCCTCACAAGCTAAGCCTGAGGTTCTTCTTCTTGTTCAAAAATTTCAGAGCTACTTGAGCTCTCCTCATTAACAAGTCCACCAGGAGTATGTAGTTCATCTTTATTAGGTATAAGAGGAACTTCAACTATCTCTTTTTTTCCTTCTTTCATCTTTGGTTGTAGATCAACTATGGAAGGTTTCAGCTCATAGAAAATCAGGAATCTACTGTAGAGAACCTTCTTTGTAACTGGGTTCCAAAGCTTGCACCCCTTCACACCAATGCCATAACTGATAAAGTCACTACCTTGTTCTCCAATTTAGATATCTTTTCACTAGGCACATAAGCATATTCCTCACAAACAAAGACTCTAATATGTATCAATGAGGGATTCTTACAAGACCATGCTTCCATAGGTTTCTTATCAATGAGCACTGAAGTAGGAGATCTATTAATTAGATAACATGTATTGGCTATAGCCTCAGCTCAGAACTTTAGTTCAAGACCAAGAGCACTCAACACAATCCTTTCCCTCTCCATCAACGTTTTGGTCATCCTCTCTATGACTCCATTTTGTTGTAGAGTGTAGGGAGTTGTTTTATGTCTCTTAATCCCATGGTCCTTACAAAACCTATTAAAATTTGTAGAACAAAACTCACCACCATTATCCGTCCTCAAACAATTTAATTTTCTACCAAGGCTTTGAACTCCTTAAGTCAGCTGAATACTTTAGTTTTACTTCTAAGAAAATACAAAAATGTCCTTCAATGATCATGTATGAACTAGACAAAATACACATATTTCAATAATGAAGGAACATTAACTAGACTAAACACATCAACATGGATATAATCTAGAATTCTAGAAGATTTATGAGAACGGGAATAAAAAGAAGTAGGGTGTTATTTTCCATATATACAATGTTCACAAAAATTGAGCTTGAGATTACAATCATCAAGCCCATCAACTAGGATTTTAGTTTTCAAGGCTTTTAAACCTTTTTCACCAATGCGGCCAAGCCTCTAGTGCCACAACATTGTATTGTCCACTGGGAGCTTCACCTCTAAAGAATTAGCACCCTCAGGAATAATTTCCTCCTTCTCTACTTGATCAAATGAAGAAGCCCTTTTCCTAAACTTCACAAAAGTACTATTGCACTGAACTATGCAAGCATCTAGCTTATACAAAGTGCCAATTCGTGCACCCTTAGCAAGCACCATAGAACCTCTAGTCATCTTACAACTACCATTCGAGAAAGATACATACACATTGAAATCATTCAACTTACAAAAAGTAAATTTTGTGCCAAACCAGGGATATGCATCACACCATCAATTCCCTTTTTCCTTCCATCAGGAAATTGAATTTGACTCTTCCACAACCAACAATTGCCACGTGAGAATCATCACCCAGATACACTTTTCCACCAGCATACTCTTTGTATTTTGAAAACCAACCCCTATGAGAGGTCATGTGAAAAGATGCACCTAATTCAATTAACAACACATCTTCTAACACATGTGTTGCCAAGGCTGCTATGAATGCATCTGCATCATCCTGAGAAGATTCATTATCAAAATAATTATTGTTTTTCTTTTTCTTCTTCTCTTCTTTGCAGTGTTTCTAGATATGTCCAGATTTCCCATAGTTTCGACATTTCACCTTGGACTTCTTACCAGGAGACTTTGATCACCCCTCTGACTTGGATTAAAACTTCTTTCCCTTATTCTTTCCTTTCTCCTTTGATCTACCTTGAACAACAAGGGCCTTCTTGGCCATCTTAGAAGACTTCACATTTCTTATGACCATAGTGAAGCAACCAAATCTTCCATATTTAAAGTGGTTTTTGTACTCCCAATAGCCACTACCAAGTGATCCCATGTGTTAGGAAAAGAACACAACAAGAGCATGCAATGATCCTCATCATCTATCTTCACACCAATAGACCCCAAATGAGCAATGGACATGTTAAATGCATTCAGATGATCTACAATAGATGCTCCTTCCTCCATCTTCAAAGAGTATAACTTATTTCTCAAGAATAACTTATTTACCAAGGATTTTCCTTGATAAATTTCACCAAGCTTTTTCTAAAGAAGTGTTCCAGTCTTCTCTTCATGGATGTTCAAGAGAACAAAATCGGCCAAGTATAATCTGATCAAACCCTTGGATTTCCAGTCCATTGCATCCCAGTCAGTTTGTGAGGTTGTTGATGGTTTATTACTAGATACCACATCCCATATGTCTCAATCTACAAGAAAATCTTCCATCTTGAGTTTCCACAACTCAAAATTGCCACCATTGAATTTTTCTATTTCTATTCTTTTAGATGTGCTCACCATCTTAAATCCACAATAAGATTGCAACCATATTTTTTTTACAAAACTCCCACTGAAACCATATCAGCTTAAAAACCCCTTCTGACCCACAATGATAAGATTAAAGCTGGCCAAGATTTGATACCAAATGAAAGGAAAGCAGAATGTAGAATATGCCTTCTTAATACTAATCTTCAGGAGAGAGAAGTAAATAAATCACTTAAATATTTACAATTATAGTTCATTTAAGATGCACATATAAGAATATGAGATTAAAAAAAAGAAATGATAACAAAGAATTTACATGGGAAAACCCTTTCGAGAAAAAACCCACACACCAAAGTAGAGATCTCTTGTATTATAGTAAAACACATATTACATACAAGTTATAGAGCTATTCTCTTTCATGTGTTAGTTCATAGAATCAATTTGGTGGCATTTTGTTACATTCACTCTGATCTTCTCATCTCTTTTCTAATGCACTAAGGCATTACATACATACTTCTCAAGCATTACAAGAAATCCATCATAACAAACACTTCAAATTCTACAACCACCAAATAGACATAACCATAATCTGACCAAGCCATTCTTAAATCGTCATGGGGTTGCACTAATATCCATCAATATGCCAGTTGCCACTGTATCGCACAATATTGCTCCACCGTAGTCCATTGCAGTGTTGCAAGTTACTGCTATATCGCAACCCCCCTCATTGGACTGTCTATTGACTATCAAGGATTGAGGATCCTACATAACCATACCTCTGAACAATGAAGAACTAATTCCTTTCATGGGTCAAGATTAAGGGTTTCTCAATACCCAATACCACAAAATTCACAAGTAAAGCATATGATGGAACTCAAAAGTCTGATTACCAAAACCCTTCAAATTTTCTAAGTCTTTTTCAACTGCATTTGGTAAGTGATAAGCTTGAAGCTCAAACTCCATAACCTATGGGTAACAATTAGGGGAACCTTTACTACCAACCTACCAAATCTAGTTTAAACCTCAACGGTACTACAGTTTCGAAGATTTTGTCACGACTAAGTGTTTTCCTAATTTCAGAGAGCCTTAACTAGTAATTTTGTGACACCTTTTCTCAACATGATCAAGCTCCACACCAAACAATCTCCCACTTGGAGACTGATCCTGGATGACACCACTACACTTGTGGCTCCCACTAAATTACAAGTCTTGCTGGTTTCTTATGTCCACCATTGTCAGTTGTGAAGGCCAATAGAAATTGATGAGGAAATTAGTTTTTCCCATGTAATTGCCTTTGTGAACATATCTGTAGGATTCTGACTTGTGTGAACTTTCTCCAACTTCAACTATCCATCCTCCAAAACTGATCGAATGAAGTGGTATTTGAGTTGTATGTGCTTATTTTTTGAATGCAGAGCTCAATTCTTAGCAAGATGAATGGAACTTTGACTATTAGTATACAAAGGGCTATCTGCTTGTCGTTGTCCCATTTCCTCCAAAATTAATTGTAACGAAATCATCTCCTTGCTAGCTTTCGTAGCAGCAACATACTCAACTTCAGTGGTTGAAAGCACAACAACCTTTTCTAGTCTTGAAATCCAACTGATTGTAATACCTCCTATAGTAAAAACATACCCTATAGTACTCCTCCTACTATCAATATCACCCACCAGATCATATTCAACATATCCTTTTAGAGAAGAATTTTTTCCTCCAAAACATGTTTCTTTGAAGTAGACCTCTCAAATATTGGAGCATCCATTTTATCGCATTCTAATGTTCCATTCCCAGATTGCTCATATACTTGCTCACAACTCCCACTACATATGCAATATCTAGCCTTGTGCTTACCATTGCATACATCAAGCTACCAACTACTGATGCATATGGTATTTTAGACCTTTTTTCTTCCGCCTCTTATGTCTTTGGACACATCTCCTTAGTCAACTTAAAATGACTAGGAAAAGGTGTACTAACTGCTTTTGCATTCTGCATGCTAAACCTTTTCAACACCTTCTATACATAATCACTTTGAGACAAAAATAATTTTTTTGTCCTATCTCGTGTGATCCTCATACCAAGGTTTTTTTTGTTGCTCCCAAATCCTTCATAGAAAATGAATTTTCTAATTTCTTCTTAAGTTCATTAATATGATGCATGTTAGACCCAACAACAAGCATGCCATCAACATAAAGCAACAGGATAATATAGTTGGTCCATTATCTAATTTCTTCAAATAAACACAATAATTGGAATGACATCTTTTGTAACCTTATTCAACCGTAAAACTATCAAATTTAAAATACCATTACTGAGGTGCTTGCTTCAGGCCATACAAACTCTTCTTTAACATACATACAAATTCCTCCTTACCCTTGACCTCATATCCCTATGGTTGTTGTATGTATATTTCCTCTTCCAAATCTCCATGGAGAAATGTTTTTTTCAAATCTAGTTGTTCAAGATGCAAGTCTTCTGTAGCCACAAGACTTAGAATAGTTCTAATAGAAGCCATCTTTACAACTAGAGAAAATATTTCATCAAAACCTATACCTTTTTTCTATGCAAAACCTTTTACCATGAGTTTGGCCTTATATCTTTTCTTGCTTCCATATTCTTCCTTCAACCTATAAACCCATTTATTTGGCAATGCTATTTTACCTACAGGAAATTGGACTAAGTCCCAAGTCTGATTCTACAACAAGGAATCCATTTCCTCTTTCATGCTTAGCTCCCACGGCTTTTTGGTATCTACCTATATTGCTTCTTCATAACCTTTAGGTTCGCCAAAATTAGTTAATAATATAGAATATAATGATGGAGAAAATATTTTTGGAGGTCTAATTATCCTTGTAGAATGTCTAACACTAGCAGGAGTTTGTGGGATAGCTTGTTGTTGTTGAGCATTAGGTACCACTAGCATTTTATTTATTGGAATCTCATCAAGTACCACATATTCCTTTTTGGTCTGTTCATACTTCTTTTCCTATAGTTGATCCTTATACATTGCTTTCTCATTGAATATAACATCTCTACTCTTAATTATTTTATGATTTTCATAATCCCATAACTGATAACCAAATTCATTTACTCCATATCCAATTAAGGTACATTTTTTAGACTTAGCCTCAAGCTTGGTTCTATTTTCAATATCAACATGGACAAAAGCTTCACAACCAAACGTTTTAAAAAATGAATAATTTAACTTTTTACCCATCCATACCTCCTCTAGAATGCCACCATCCAAAGGATTTTAAGGTCCCCTATTTATTAAATAAACAATGGTATGTACAACATCTGCTGAAAAGTGTAAGGGTAGTCCAACATGCAATTTCATGCTCCATAATGGTCCTATTCATCCTCTCAAACACACCATTTTCTTGTGGGGTTTTAGGGACTGTTTTCTGCCTACAGGTTTCATTGTATGAACAATAATTTTCAAATTCTTGGTTGCAATACTCACCTCCATTATCAGATCTGAGAGACTTCAACCTTTTTCTTGTCTTAATCTCAACCAAAGCTTTCCACTTTTAAAAAGTTTCAAATACTTTTGATTTTTTTTTTATGAAATACACCCATGTTTTCCTAGTTGCATCACCAACAAAAGGAACATAATAGCAAGATCCACCAAGAGAAGATACCTAAGCTAGTCCCCATATATCTAAATTCACAAGCTCTAATTTATCATCTTCTTCTCTTTCCAAACTTTGAGAAATCAGACTCTTTTGTTTTCCATAAACACAATTTTCATAGAACTCCAAGCCAATCTACTTCAAACCTGGTGGCAACTTTCTAGAGTGAAGGATCATCATCCCTTTATCACTCATGTGCCCAAGTCTATGGTGCCACAATTATGTTTCTATCCTTGTATCAAGTGCTATAGCTGTCTCAATAGCAATTGTTTCTGTAGCAACTAGGGTAGAAATTTATTACTAGTACACAAATACAATGTGCCTACCTTTTCACCTTTAGCTACTACTAATGCACCTTTAGTGACCTTCAAGACTTTGTCAAAAGGTAACTATGTAGCCTTCACTGCCTAGTTGTCCCATAGGAGTTAATTTCCTTCTCAAATTTGGAACATGCCTTACCTCCTATAGCAACCATTCATTTCCATTTTTCAACTTGATTTTTATCTTTCCTTTTCCAACAATCTGATAGGGTTCATCACCACCCAAATATACCTATCCAAAATCACCTTGAACATAATCTACAAAATATTTTCCTATGGGGTGTGGCATGAAATGAAGCCCCTAAATCTATTACCTAGGAATCATTAACATTATCTAAACACGGAATTTAAACATCCTACAATTTATTACTCACAACATTAGCTTCCTTACTGTCATCATGTTGACTGTCTCCTTGTTTTCCCTTTTGAGACCAACAATCCTTCTTCAAGTGTCCTGGCTTTCCACAATGCCATCAATCTATTCTTCCTTTGGAATTAGATCTGCCTTTCTTTGACTTCCCTTGTGACTTCCAATGATTTTTTGGGCCTTTTCCTCTCTCCTTTTTTCTTCCTCTGTTCTCTACAGTTAAAGCATTACCCGATGTTGAACTCTCAACTATGCTTTTCCATCGTATTTCCTCTTTGGAAAAGAACATAAAAGCAAGCGAGCCCTCACCTCTTCATTAAAATTCACTTTTACATAAGTTAAATGATTGGTAATTGTATTAAACTCATTTAAATGAGTTGTCACAGATCCACCTTCAATCATTTTTAGATTAAAAAAATACTTCATGAGAAATACATTATTTGAGGTTGATGTTTTTTCATACAATTTAGTGAAAGCTTTCATCAGATCCTCGGTTGTCTTTTCTTCTATTATATTAAACACCACATATGGTTCTAAGAAAAACTGAATGGTTCCCAATGTCTTTCTATCTAGAATCTCCCATTCTTCATCGAACATCGTAGCATCTTTCTTTTCTTTTCCTTGCAATGGCCACCATAGATCCTTTTAATATAAATAATCTTCCATATGCATCTTTCATAATTTGATAATTTTGGCCATTGAAATTTTCAACCTTGAATTTTCCTTCTTCCATTGCTCCCACTCAAATCTAGAGGTTTCTTTCCAATCAATTGAAATACATGCAACTCTGATACCAATTGTTAAGGTTCAAGTAGATCAAAGCGATACACATCAACTATTATATGCAAATTAAATAACATAGAAATAACAATGAAGAATAACATAAAAGAGGTCAAAAGAAATTTAATGTGGTTCACCCAATATGGGCTACATCCACAAAAACTCAACCATCCAATGATTTTATTATCCAATGCAAAATAGATTGCAATCTTGCGAATGCCATACCACAACTCACATCCCAACCGCTTATAACAAGATTTTTGGAAGCTTCTAGAATTAGGGTTTTACAATGTCATTTTTCATTTGTCAATTAACAAAAATTAACTATCGACCCCTTGACATGCAAATTGAAATAAAAATAGGGGTTGTGCCCTTGAACCCCCGCTCTTGGGGGTTTCAAACCCCTACTACCGGGGGCTACTGCCCCCAAACCCTAGCAAGGATATGATAAGAGTGTATATTATTTTCATGATCAATCACCACATACCAACAATATTTGACTTGGGGACTAATCAAGCTCCACACCAAATAGTTACATCACATCATAATCTCCTCACCCCCAATTCCTACATCTGCAAGATCTACAAGACTTAGTGCAAACATAAGATCATTGGGTATTTAATACTTGATCACCAAGATAAGCTATAAAAATCAAATGGTACTTTACATCATTGGTAGAGATAGATAAATCTAAAAAAAAAAATTAGAACAGTCCTAAGGGCTAGACCTAATGCCTTGGGGGATCATCACTTGATGGCCTTACCTACGTATATATTTTATAGAGGCACTATACTTTGAAAAATTGAGTTTCTAAAACTCATTTGAATCAACCTCATAGGGTATAACTAGGTTTCAAAGGTGACTACCTCAATCAGAATCATACACCCTAACATTGCTATACACTAGCTCAATCCACTACTCAAGGTATCATGTGTTTCATACAAATTACAAACTATAAGAGTGGGTATACAACCCTTTCTAGGGTCCATTTCCCTAGATAGTTTCCCAGCCTCTACTAGCCAATTCCAAACCATAATATGGCTATCATGACCATGTGATATGTAACACTAGTAATATTACTATAGTCCCATTTTATTTCTTGCTGAGAGGATAACTCTTCAAAAGAAAAGGCACATAGAAGCACTCTTTTTTGTGTGTGGATATTTCAACATAACATTTATGAATGGCCAAGGTCATGAAACTCAAAAGATCTCAATAAATTAGTCTATCCATACCAAACTAATCTCCCGACTCTTGCTTCAATCTCTTCCCATCCATCCAAAAGAAGATCCACCTAACTCATGTCTCAAATCATTCTCAATGGATGTTGTCATTGAAAAAGCATCCCCAAAGCCTTGGAGAGATGACCCTTATACGAAGGGATGCCATGCCTTCTTAATGACACTGACACCCCTTCTCTACCTCATGCCCCTTTCCTTCATGCTACACCATACTCATTCATTTCCTGCATTAACTTCAAGTAGCCAATTCAAAAGGAAGTGCCATGACAATTATTATTTTTCCTTTCATGTCTTACCTATCTCCCTTTGCATTGCTCTCATTTAAAATTAGTAATGAGAGCCTATTCCCTAATCAACCACCTTATTGGACTCGGGTTTAGGAAATGAATAATGTGAGTGGCATATCATTTCATCTTACCAAGTTAATATTCTATTATCATGTAGATTAATAAATTTGAGATCAAAGGTGTTTTCTCATGGATAGTTACTGTGAATCACAAGTTATAAACTTATTTGAACCATTCTAATCATGGTAATAGTACGAAATACAATATTATCAACAATATCACTAATGGTGAAGGCAATTATATTGTTCTTAATAATCAATACTCTTTAGAATTAATATTAATTTTCTTGCGAATATAAATAATGGAACTTGGTTCACAATTTTAATTTCATTCGGTTATTAACATCGGAATTAGGAGTAGTCTTAATATTCATATAATGTGTAGTCACATTAATGTTAAAAGAGTCATGTATAATTGTAACATTTATATTAATATTACTATTTCGAGTAATATGGATATTATTAAAAGAAAATGCAAATATTAAAAGAGCATCCAATTAGCCATAATAATAGTATTAATATTGCTACTCATGAAAATAAGGTGTGATTAATTAACAATAATATCTAAATTATTAAGGTCCAATTTTTCAATAAATAATGATATTACCAAGCATTGCCTAACTGAAAATAATACTTTCTAACATTTAATTTTGATTGATCAACAATATTAATGTTAATAGCTTATCCATTAAATAGTAATATCATTATTGAAGCCTAAGCATTAATCAATTAACAAAACTATTACTCATGCTTAATTAGGGATCAAGTATTATTATTATTATTATTATTACTTTATTGATTTAATGATGATATCATAATCATTGATGTATAATGGGTGCTTAGAGACGACACCCTTTTATTATGTTTAATAAATGATTAAGTAATAACAACATTTTTGTCTAGCTCATTAATTAATAATAGACTTATTCTTGTAAGGTAGAATAATGTCATCACACTAATAAATAGTATTAATGTTTATATAAGATATTTTATTATCAATCATGTTAGTAATGTTGATAGTCAATAGAAGTATCAAAACCTTATAATTAACGAGATGCAACTTAATGTGACTGAGAAATAAAATTATTTACACCATAATTTACAGGCCATTGGCTATATACAACTTGTCATGCCCATCTATAGGTGGGGCCTCACAAATTGTATTTGAATGTTTTAATGTGCATATCAGAAGTTTGTATGAGTTTATTTTGTTGTTCATTAGTCCATGGATTTGAAAAGTCATTTGTAATCAGTTTCACTAATAGAGTAAAATCATTGAGTTTCTTGTGCAAACAATTTGTTGTGTTTAAATTACAATTTCTTCATTTTGTTTGATTTTTATTGTGAGGATTTAAGATAGGGTTTAAAGTGTATCCAACTCTCTCTACATTATATAATTAGCACATTATTGTAAGTCGTTTCATGTATGAAGCAAGTTTTTTAGGAGTCTATTCCTAAATAATAGAATTGGTATTTTTTAAATTTGGATTATGCATAATAAAATATTAAACAATTTAATATTCATAGATACAAGAATATAATGATAATAAATTATACAAATATATTTAATATATGATCATAAATTTTATGCTATAATTTAATTATTGAAAAATTGGAGACATTACTTATTAAGAAAAATAATTTCTATTGTGTATAGAACATCAAACATTATAATATTTGAACAACCAAGGTAAGTTAAATTAGAAGCACATGAGATAGGTAGTGTTCATGTAATGTTATACTTTTGTGTTGAATAATATAAGTGGCAATTTAAATAAAGAAGATGTATTTAGTAGAATATATAATTTATTGAAATAGATGAGAGTAAAAGTAGTAGGATTTAATGAACTGAAGAAGATGTATTTAGTAGAATATATAATTTATTGAAATAGATGAGAGTAAAAGTAGTAGGATTTAATGAACTGAAATATTTGTATGAAGTTGATCCTAGTTTTATAGAATTATAGAAAATATGCAGAGAATTGTTATAGTATGGATAGAATTAAGTGGATTGATTATTTGATCAACAATAATATGTTGTTCAAGGGTATGGAGTTGCATATTCCAAGAAGATCAATATGGAACATTTGATAGAGAAGAAACAAAGTGGTGGATTAGTAGGACATTATGGAATGGACAAGATAATTTTATTAGTGAATAAAAACTTTTTATGCTAAAATTGAATAGGGATGTGAAGAAGTATGTTCAAGGCTATAGGATTTATCAAGTTGCTAAATGGAGTAGTTATAATATTAAATTGTATAAACCATTAGAAATTGTGGAGAAACCATGTGGGAGGACATAAGTAGATTTTGTATTGGGATTATCAAGGACTAAAAGAGGTCATGATTCTATATTTATGGTAGTCAATAGATTTTCTAAAATATTACATTTCATAGAATTTAAGAGGATGATGATGAAATAATTATATTTTATTTATCTGGTTGGGTGAATGTGCATATTTATGTAAAGAAGAAAGAGAATATAAAGGGGTATCTATATAATTAGGATAAACTAAATAAATATCATCTAATGATCAGTTCAATACATGAAGAAGATAGTGTATTTATGATACTGTGATCGGTTTAGTGAACATCCTTAGGTGGAGGAGATGGAGAACAAGAAGAAAAATGTTTGTAGCAATGGTTTTGCATATGTTGGTTACCATGTACCACATAATATGATTTTTTTTAAGATTAACCTTATATTTATTGAATTTGAGAGAAGTTTTTTTTAAAGAAGGTAAGTAATTGCTAAATTTTGAAGAAGCTAACTCAACAATCAAAGCATGAGTATTGATATTTTGAATATGATGGGATGAAGAAGTGTGAAAAAAAAAGCTAAATCATAAATATAGGAGTCCATGATTTTTTTTCATTTGTCAATATAAGGTGGATTAAATTCCAAAGAATAGCAATCATCCCCAAGAAAATAGTGACATGGTAAAGATGTATCATTTATAGATGTAGTAGATGTAGGTATGGTGTTAAATAGTGGGAGGAGGAGGTTTAGTGTATTTTGGAGGAGAATTAGATGAATTAGAAGGTTTTGAAGAATCATGAAGGGATAAATCTTGTTAAATACCTTCAGTAGAGATTTGAGAAAGGAGTGAAATAACTTTGGTAAAACTATCTATGAAGGAATTTATTCAAAAATCACCTTTTTTAAACATGAGACATGAAAAATTAAATGTATTGTTGTTGTTGGAGGTAACTTTAGCTTTTAATATACGCTTCCAATCTTCTACAAATTTGGTATATGGAATTTTTTTTTTTTTTTGACAATATGTTATTCATATTTTGTTGCTTCTAAGGATATTTTCTTGTATGGTTTCAATCTTAAGAAAAATAATCACCCATTTCAAATCTCTTTTTTTTTATGATGTTGCTAGGCCTATTATTTCATTCAATTTTGGGCCATGGAAAAATTATCCTTGATACTTGAAAGTACTTATTTTTAATCATTCATGTGATCTTTCACAACCTAAAACCTTGGTTTTACCTTTGATGGTGATATGATAGATGAGGTATGGTATCTATATAATACTATAATTGTAGAAATTTCGAAGAACTATGGACATGAGTGTTATACCACCATTCTACCAATGGTAGCCAAGCCACCAATTGAGTATACTTATCTAAAGTGAAACAATACCACTCCAAGAACTTGTTGGTGAATTCAACTTACCCATTTGATTATGGATGGTATGAAGATTTTAAACCCAAACGATTACCTAAATAAGATAATAAATTATCCAAAAGATACTAATACATAGATTATTATGATCACTGATGATAATCCTTGAGATACCATACAAATTTTGTATATTCTCCATAAAATAATTTTCCACTGTACTTGTTCTAAAAGGATGGGATAGTGCACAAAAATGGGAATATATAGTAGGTCAATAAACTAGTGCCATGATGACACTTTTACGTTCAAACATTAGAAGGTATATGATTAAATCCATGTAGGCCTCTTCCCACCAATGACTAGCAAAGGTTGTAAAAAACTTGGTGTTTTAATTATACCACTTTTATTTGTATGAAAAATCAAACATTCTACCACAAATTTACTAAAATCATACTTAAACCCTTCCTAAAATAAATCCCACTTTATGGATTGATATTTATTAAACAATATTGAGTAACCCCTAACTGGAGAACCATGGAGCTCCTATAGAATTTTGTGTTTGAGGGTGGAATTATTGTATAAGTATAATCTCTCTTTATACCACAATGAGTCTTCCAAAAAATACTTGAACTACTTGGATCATTCAAAAATTGTTGAATTAGATTCCTTGTAGCAACATTGATATGCCACTCTTATTTTTCTTCTTCAACCTAATATACTTGTAATATTGAAGCCACATATTATAATGCTTCATCCTTCTCATCCTTTATAGATAATACATCACCCATTACATTCTCATTTCCTTATTATAGATAAGCTTAGAAACATATCCTAACACCTTACTAACCCATTTTAATTTCTATTAAAAATATAACCTTTGTTCCAAAAAATATTTGAGGCTATTATTATCTATCTTACTTTGAATTTTGTACCTATTAGATATAGCCTCCATTGTTAATTGAACAAATAATGGCTAGAATTTCATTCTCATAAATATGCTTGAGTTGATTCTTACAATTCAATTGATGACTTTGAAAATAAATGGGCATACCTTCTTGCATGAGAACTACTTCTATACCATTTCTTTAAGCATCACACTCCACAATAAAAAAAATTGATAAAATGTGAAGTGGTTAAAATTGGAGTGGTACATATAACATCCTTTAGTCTCTCAAATGTTATATTAGATACCTCATTCCACTAGAAATCATTCTTTTTTTAAAGTGTTGTGAGGGGTGCTACTATTAATCCATAAAGTTATCTTTTAAGCTAATATTGTTACAGAATTTGTAATTTTTTATCAACATGGTGCAAATGGTCTTCTCATGTATTGTTATAAATCAATATTATCAAAGAATGATAATAAAAAATTCCTAAAAAATGGCTAAATATCGATTTCATCAAAATTTGAAATGTAAAAGAAGGATTAGTAAGACCAAATGGTCTAAAAATTCCTAAATGTTATCTTGAGAATATATTCTTCATTATAATTTGGTGATTTAACTTTCAATCTAAGATCAATTCTTGTAAAATATATAGCTCTAATTTATTTATTTAATAAATCATCAATGACTAGATTATGAAAGTTATCTTTGACAATGTACTTGATGAGTTTTATGTAGTTTGGACACATGTTCCAAGAGTCATTTTTCTTACACGTCATTCCCATATGAGAGTCCAATAAACAATTTGAGTATAATGAATACTACCTTATTCTAACATCTCTTGTAACACCTTCTCAATTTAAATATTTGGACATATGGGTACTTTTTATGCCTAATATTAGGTACTTAACACCCTAGGACTAGTTGAATATCATGATCATGATCCCTATTAGAAGAAAATACTTTAGCATATCTCTAGAGATTAATGAATTTTTCTCTATAATAGTATGTATATCTTGTGGTGTAGACCCATTTTTTGTTGTTCCTTTATTAAAAATAACTGATTCACAAAACCATAAATCCCCTTTGAATATTTTTCAATTAATGAGAACTCACCAATTGTGGTGATATTGTACATAACCCACAAAATTTAAAATTTCTAGCTTCTAATTGGAAATGTACATGAAAAGATCTTTAAAATTTATATCAATTATTCTCAAGTAGTCAACCATTGGAATTGCAAAATAATGTTAGATTCCCCATTGGAATGGTCAAAATAGGACTATCTAGTTTATATTATCCCATAGATAGCTTAATACTATGATATTTTCTAAAACAACTAATTGTTCCACCATTTTTAATCATTACTTGAAACTCTAGATTTGGATAGAAAAAATAGTTAAATCACATAGCTAATTTAATATTGATTAATTTACGAGCACTACCTAAGTAAATTAATATTTTCACCTTCTATTCTTTCAAAAAATATACTACCTTAAGGATTTGTTGAGTGTTAATGCTTGAGAGTGTATTGCAAGAAATAGTTGGGTGTTTTTCTTGAATTTATTCCCTTGTCCTATTATCAACCTACCCTACCTTTCCTTTATTCATTTCCTCTTCATTAGAAACCTCAATATAGAAAAATATTTTGTCCTTTCTTATGGCATCAACTATACTTGATATCATAATTAAAGTATAACCCTTTTTCACTCTTTAACTTTTTTTATAGTCAATTTGATATGCTAAGGGAGTGAGTATGCAAGAATGTTTCTATCTGTTGTGAACTTACAAACCCATGCATTATATTGGACAAAGAAAATCCATCTACTTGCCTCACCATAATCATTACTCGGGAAATAAAAATTGGATGGAACATGCATACCTCATGTATTTAATGTGGTCCTTTAAACCCCCTAAAAACAATTCCTACAAATATTCCTTGGTAGCATGATCCACTCTTAAAGAAATTTTTTTTAAGTATTGATTATAATACTTTTCCATTCCTATTTTCTTTAATTTTGTAAGCTAGCTAAAGTAGCTATCCATGAGATTTTCAACACAATATAGTGATTTCTTCTTGAAAAATAAACCATGTGATAACACATTGCTTATTTTTATGTTCTTCACATAGACAACATTACCAAATGAATTGGTTTTATTTCAAGTATAATAATACCATTTCAATATTTTATTTACTAGGATCATAATGAAGATTAAAAAAATTACTCCATTTGGTAGAGCCAATTGGTGATACCCTTTCCATAAAACTTCCACATATCCATTGTTGACATTAAGTGTCTAATAGAATTACTTGGATGCCAACATATCTTTATATTTGATTCAAATACAAATACATCACACCCCTTAGAAAAAAAATTATTCACAAGTCTTGTGGTGTGAATCCATAGGTTAGACTTTGTTGAAATCTAAGTGAGAATCCACTTTTTCAAACATTGCCTAGAGACCCCTAACTTAGCTTTCATTGTTGACAAGATTTCATCCTGGATCTTGTTTATTATCAAATTTTATAGTATCCACCTTAGTAATTGCTATATCATCCTTTTTTGGAGGTTTTTTGGTAGGCCCCATCATGATTCCATCAAAATATTTTTCACAATAACTTACTCAAAACAAATTAAAATAATCTAAAAAATTATTATAACTTACTTGGGCCTAGATCACTTTCCAAGAAACCTTTGCAATAAATTCATTGATTTGTAGCATTGGTAATGAATTTAGTGGTAACCATATTTTCATAATAAGTTCCTTATATCTATTCCAAATAACCTGAAATCTAGAGTGTATCAATTACAATATATCCTTGATCGACCCTCCAAAATTTAGTTCAAGAAATTTATTGATTTGTAACATTGGAAAAAAACCATAATGTTATAATAACTCCTCCAAATCTACTCCAAATGACCTCAAATATATATTACAATAAATTTAATCTAAAATTGAAAACTTCTCCAAAAATTAGGAAATATTTCCCCATTTGAGAGAGATACAAACTTCACTATTTGACCTCTTAAATCAAAAAATATTTTGAGTCTTTCCCTCCAAATGCTAAGATCATGGTACCAATTTTAATAAAAAAATTACACAAGAAAATAATATAATAATAGTTTATTGTTTGGAGTATGTTGAAGTTATGTGCATTTGAAGTTACAAAAATGAGAAAAATATAGTTAAATCTCTAAGATTTTTTCTAGTACTTTATTTTTTATTTGAAAACAAAAAAAATAAAAATGTGTTTTATATATAGCACTTTAAGCCAGTCATGGGTTAGGGTAGAAGGTTGGAGTTGATTTCCTCTTGAAACTAGTCTTGATTGTTTGTAAACAAAAATCTATGTAATGTTGCAAAATATATGTCTATATATTGTGTTGGATCATAACATAAAAACATACTAATAAGAGTGTCCCTTCCATTATGGTTGTGATCAATTTTTTACTTGTAGAAATATCATGTATTATTCTTTTGGGGACTAAACTTATGTTTCTCTTGGGCCGCTCTTTCTCCAACCTTTTTAGGATGCATAATTCATGTCTATGTTCTATTCAAATTATATGTTGTTGTTTCAAGTCCTTCTTGCCATTTTAGAGTGGCATAGTGTTGTGGCCATTTCGCTTGTGTTAAATTTTAGTTCTGAAATTTTTCATTCTTTATTGTTTTTCTTGGTTGTTAGATTTATTTGAACTATATTTATAATAAAAGTTTCTTTATTGACCAAATACTTTTTTTTTTATAAAATACAAAATTAGTAATAATATTTTAAGCAACACTTTGTACTCATCAATTTGATACTTTTCTTAATCAAACAATGATACTATTTAATATTGCATATCATGCTAATTCTAGTCAATAACCAACTTTTCTTCTTTTATTTTCTATTCAATCATTATCAGTGTCAAACACTAATATTAATTTATTCAAAACTACTAACAATATTTTATAATCCACTAAATAAATAAATAAATATATATATATATAGACAATAAATAAGAAGGCAAGATTCTAACATATATCATATACACATAATCAATTACACGAAAGTTAGTATTATAACCATAAAAATTGGGTAAAGCGAAGTCAAGTGAATCCATGCCTCTGATTTTTGCATCCATCATTAATCAAAACCTTATATAAATATGAAGCTTGTTTTCCACCTTGATTCTATCTAGACTATAGTTGGATCACACTCGACCACCAAAATTAGTACATCATAAATTAAATCATCCTCCTCATAAGACAAAGTAGTTCTAAATTCCCTTAACTTTTAAGCTCAATCACAACTTGAATAATTTTTATTCGTATATAATTTTCTTTAAACATGATTACATTGACAAAAATATGAAGTGATCCTTAGATGTATTAGGGGAGGTTGGCCAAGTAGCCTTACATTCACCCTCCCCCCCCTATATAGACTTCCTCCTAGAAGTCGCTAAGGATTGAAAACCCGACCTGATTATAGCAATACACATCAAATGGATAACATTCTAATTATTAGTTAAAACTTAAAATAATACCTTAACTATTGGCACTATCTTATATTATAAAATGATATCATAAATATATCAAACTATAACACAAGGAGTTAAATATTTTATATGAAGGTTGGAACCTTACATTCCCTACGATCCCAATGAGAATGAAGTTGAAAATGGAGTTGACAAGAAAGTTTCCCCGTCTAAGTCTATCACCTCGTCATTGTGTCTGACGGTGTCATTCATCTACAACCTCGTCTTTGTTTTGGTATCGTTTTGGTTATGGTCATTTATCTTAATCGTTATCAATGTGTAACGCCCCGCCTTGGTTACCGTTAAAACAAAGTGTAAAGAATGAAATTTACCGAACAATTTTTTTTTTTTAGGATATTTAATTTACACAATTGCCATAAGGTTTCCAAGACGACGTTACTTAATCCTAATAAATAAACTCAGTACACTATCATAAAACATAAGTACAAATATAATTTCATGAATGGTTCAGTTTACAAAACTTAATACAATCGAGAAACCATAGGTCCAGATTACAACAAGAGAGATTTTAGTAAATCTCAATACATCCAAAGTTGGTACAATAAGAACACTCTTATACAAGAGGTAACTTTTACAAAGCAGATAGTGATCATATCACAATTAACTTCCATATCCACGTACATGCTTCGCATCCGCAGTCACGAACAATGATGTAACTAGAATCAACTGCAAGCATAGGATCATCTGCAAGAAAATACAAGGTGTAGCATGGTTTCCTCCCGACCACGTGGAACCCGAAGGTCCACTCCCTCCGTGCTAGGAGATAATAACAGGTCCACAAGCAAATAAGACAGAACATTACGTTTACGGGGTTAACAACTCACATCACGACATAACGTTAACAATCATAGCAGATAAAACCTTAGTAACACAACACATCAAAATAAATCTGAACACAAGGAACACCATCATGATATAGACTAAGAGTGTCATCACACTGTCGGGATAGGTTACCTTGGTGAATCTTCCTAGACTACCGGCCCTCTCCAAGAGTTACCCTGGTAGCCTCTACCGATTCCCGGCCCCTATGCAGACCAATGTGGAGTCACTTCATCTTTCAAGAGGACAAGATGACGACTTGCCATTCCAGGACTTCTCAACCTTTTCTCAACCTGAACGAGCGTTAAGATAGTAGGCGAGGCACACTTTTATCTGAATTAATGTTTATAACTTCCCAACCCATAATTCTTTAGTTAGGTTTTCACTGAATTACACACCTACGATAGGTTACCCAAACAATCACTTCCGGATTTCGGCCCCTACCGTAAGCCACTCTTTCTATAACATGACTCAACATCACAAGACTAGGGGTAGCTATCAGTCGTAAAGTTCAAAACCACATAGGTTTACATCTTCCACTAGAAACAAACCATGGTCTCTAAGAAGATTCCTTAAACAACAACCAAATATAAAGAAAAGAAGCTATAACCCCTAGCGTATTTCATTCTAATAAATCAATATGAATAAAATGTAAAATACTTGAATATACTTTCTTTTCACTTCCAAAGGCTTTGAAGATATGAAAATAAATAACATCATTGTATACACATCTATCCAATAATTTCAACTTTTCAATCCTTGTGAATTAAAATTTCATATTAAACAATCCATTGATATTGTTGTATCACTAATAATTTCAAGAAAAGAAAACGTATATTATTATTATAGGGAAAAGATAATATAAATCCTTACATCTATAAATTAATCATTTAAGAGTAAGAAGAAAACTAATAATCCTTCCTATCACCATTTTCTTATTCAAGACTTACATTTCACCTATATTAATGCTTTATTAAAATCTACCAATTAATAGTTACAAATCTATGACCTCCTTTCAAGGATCCTACAGCTGTTATAACACGCAAAGGTAACTCGTACTGGAGTTAAGTAAAGTTATTAAATGAATATCCTGACTTAAAAGATTAGGTAAAGCGTCAAGCACCTTATACATAAGTTATCTAGAGTTAATTATTGAATCTATTATGGATAACTAAGAATCTTCAGACTGCTGCAATTAAATTGTACAATACTTACGCCTATTCAAAGGATTTTAATAAGATTTGGGTTTAATGATAATCACTCAAATCAGTTACTTATAATATCAAATGTTATAATAGCATTATACTTATTCATGAATCAGATATATATATATAAAATAGCGCTGACTTCAACAAACTCAGGGATATTTAACTTAAACTTAGGCATAGAAAGAACAATTTGAACACATGAAATTGTTAATTATAGAGTCTAAAGATAAAAGTTATCAACCAAAAAGAATGAGATCATCTGTTACTTCCTCCTTCTGCGCAAGAATAGAGGATAACGCCATGCAAATAAAACTCCATTACATGCATTATTTATCAGAAATTTAGAGGCGTTTCTTACACAGTTCAAGCACGTTAAATTATAACTTATTCATTCCATTCTTTATTTAAAAAAAAACTTAACAACAGGAAATCCCCACGCCATACACAGGAGATATGCCGAACTATTATGCTAAATGCATACGAAACTTATAAACTAAATGTAAGGTGTAGAAGGAAAAAAACATTTTCTCAATAAAGAGTTATCAAGACTTTCCTTTCAGATCCCTAATTCTCATGAAAGCAAATGCCAGCCTTGGTTATATACGCAGTGCAGAGATAGCAAGAGACACATCAACAATGTTTTAAAATAAGGTATATTTAATTCTTCTTCAGGAGGATAGAGGAACTCCTCCCAGGTTGTACGAGTTTAAAAAAAAAAAGTTAAACAAAGCATATACAACAAATATTACAAGAAAGAGTTTGGGCGCAGATCTGAAGAAAATAACACAAAAATAACAAATGACATAAGCCTTCAGGTTTGGTACATTGCTACAGAAGAATGATTATCATTCCAGGCTCTAGTCTATAGAAGAATTTCAGACAATAGGTGGGCATAATTTATATATATAAGTTAGCGTAGATTTTAATCATATATACAAATGGAATTTTATTATATAAAAATTCATCCCATGATGAAGTAAGATACGGTTGAATTCAACTTAGAAGGATATCAAGAGGTACACAATTTTCCAATTTGGAGATAAAATTGAAAAGAGAGGGGCAACAATTAAGGTTTTCAAAGCTTCCTACCCAAATTTGTATTGCATGGTTTACAAAATAACAATCCTTTTAAATATTAACTAGATTCGTTCTTTATTCTAAATTGAACATTTCCATAAACCAACAGATATTCAGGAAAAATCTACCACCGTTTTCAATTCAAAGAACAAATACTAAGTTCTATTTTCTTGAATTCATGGCAGCTTAATTTAATTTAATTTAATTTTTTTATAATATTTGATTGCTTATTCTAACAATTTTCTGTTTAATTTGCAGGTTTGACAAACCATTTTTTTTTAAAAAAGTTCATAGAAGAGATTTTACAGAAATTTAAAAAGAAGAAAACCTGGACAATCTTGGAAATCGAGCTGAAACAAATTCTGAAACCTTTGCTGATTCCACTATCAATTTTCCAGACTTCGACTGTGAAATTCAAATCAATCCAGCTTCAAATTACGCTTGAAAGCAAAAACTTAAAAGAAAAGTTCTTCTCAATCAATTGTCGTGAAACAATCTGCTAAAACTACTATCATGAAATTTCTTCCCGCGAATGCACAATTACCCATTTTCCAAAGATATTAATTCATGCAATTCACTTTCAATCACAAAACTTTAACTGAAAGTTCATTTCGCATTGTAAATAGCTCATTCAGTTCAACTCATTCTTTCAAATATCATAACAAACCTCTAACTGTCAATCAAAGATACTTATCTCGTCAAAAATATCTTTCCTTAATAAAATCTATTTCACATAATTCAAGTTGCACAATTAAATCAGCAATATTAATATTTAATTAAAAACAGTGCAAAGAATTAACTTTTTATTTAAAACTCAATAATTTATTTAATTTAATTTAATAA
Organism: Sequoia sempervirens; assembly: GCA_007258455.2. Taxonomy (NCBI): domain Eukaryota; kingdom Viridiplantae; phylum Streptophyta; class Pinopsida; order Cupressales; family Cupressaceae; genus Sequoia; species Sequoia sempervirens. The sequence goes on along the minus strand of VDFB02271358.1, from coordinate 95,432,014 downwards.
ATCAAATTACAAACATTAGTATAAAAATTTATAAATATTTAATAAACTTAAATATTAAAAACGCAAACACAAAACAATATAAATGAACACAACATAATGAACTGGACAACTACACGGGGTAACACAGAGATACTCGTTCGAAAACGAACAATGGTTTAAAAGGACCTGTCAATACCTCTGACAACATATTTATATTGAATTAGGGTACGCTCAGACCTGACAAGCAGGTGTAGCCATTACCCGGTACCTGTGTCTGTAGGGAAACATCAACGTTAGAACATATATATACTCATGTTAGAAAACACACCGTGAATAAGAATTGCAGCGTCGTAGGGTACTCACGAATGAGTAATGCCACACTGTCTTCTTCACCGACACACACGAGCAAGATAAATCATAAGCAATTATTACAACATGATAACCATATGCAAAGTCATAAGAAAGAAACCATATCATGTAAGAATCTATCTTAGTATCATCAAACTAATCACAATCCAGATAATCAGGATGTCAATGTATCATCCACGAAGTACAAAACAATATAATATCAAAATCACCTCTGAACAAGATCAACATAGTATCACAATGAACTAAGCATCTATCAAGCAGAATCAAACTAAACAGGATGTCATAGCGGGAGGGTCACTACACAATGTGTCATTTTAATTATTTGTTATGATTGATGTTTTCTTTGTTAAGATTATTAATGTTGTTTAATTAATCATTTTTACAACATTCTTAGTGTAGCATAAATTTAATTAAATTATTAAATAACTAAGTGAATGATGTTAATTTAACTATTAAATTAAATTCGTTAAGTTTTAATTGTTTGATAAATTATATATTGTTATTTAAATTAAATGACAAATAAATAAACGAATTGTATTAAAATACTAATTGTATTTATAAATAATTATTTGTAACTATGATAATATGAGTTAACATTTTAATTGATAAATATTAATTAAAGATGGATATTAATATAAGGAGATTTTAATTAACTAATTGAGGAGATAAATATGGGTTTTAAATCTAATAAAAGGGATAAGATTTCATATGGATTAAAAAATCAGGAAAAAGAGTGAAAAGGATGAATGCATTTAGATGCACAATTTGAAAACTAAAAAGGCAATGGAAACTTGATATTCTTGTTGGTTTTTTCTTTTGAAAACTAAAGAGGTTTCTTAATTAAATGGGAAAAAGAAAAGAGAAGATTTAATTTTTAATTTTTGGGTTTTGAACAAGAATTTTCTCTGCAAAAAGATTATTCTTCTTTCTTTGTAAAAGAGGATACAAATTTTAATTTGAGGGTTTGTTTTTTTAAAATTGCTTTGGAGGAGAACAAACTTTTGAAGGGCTGCGAAAGAGAGGTCATCAACATACGTCAACTCCATTTGCAAATGTCGAATCTAGGTTAGTCATTGATTTCTTATATGAATCTCATCATTGATTGATCAAATAGTTCTACGTGGTATCAATTTATTTTCCCTGAAGATTTCATCTGTTTGTTGGCTGTCATTTCCCTTTTGCCACCAAATTTTCTTGTCAATGGCCTTTGTAGATTCTCTTGGCATTGAACTTTGAATCTCTATTTGTTCATAAGCGTGAAATATCCATTTTTTTTCTTTCCAACCAAGTATAGATTGCATTTTTGTCAAGCCGATTTGGTTCCTTGGTTTTCTTGGTTCGACTCCACTTAGTCAATCCTTGTGTTAATGAATGTTGGGTAACTCTTTTTGACTTCTTTCAAAGCTACTTGGAGCATTTATCAGAGATCAACCACCCCCTTTTTGCATGGATTTAATTTTTTCCTTTCAGCTTGTAAATAGGTCTATTTAAGCTACAAGTTATTAGCAGAGTTAGTTGTGTTTCATAGCCATTTTTTTATGGCTTAATTGAGTTTTTGATCTGGAATGTTGGTCTTGCTGCCAGTCATGGGTTAGGGTAGAAGGTTGGAGTCAATTTTTTCTTGAAACTAGTCATGATTGTTTGTAAACAAAAATATGTGTAATGTTGAAAAATATATGATTATATATTGCATTGGATCATAACATAAACACATGCTAATGACGGCGTCCCTTCCATTATGGTTGTGATCATATTTTTACTTGTAGAAATATCATGTATTATTCTTTTGGGGACTAAACTTATGTTTCTCTTGGGCCGCTCTTTCCCTAGCCTTTTTAGGACGCATAATTCATGTCCGTGTTTTGTTCAAATTATATGTTGTTGTTTCAAGTCCTCCTTGCCATTTTAGAGTGGCATAGCACTGTGGTGATTTTGCTTGTGTTAGATTTTAGTTTTGAAATGTTTTGGTCTTTATTCTTTGTCTTGGCTGCTTTGCGCAGCCCTTGGTGGTTGCACCCTTCCCCCCCTCACTAGCTCTCCCTATGCCTTGGATGTGTGCATTGGTCTTCATGATATTTTCTGTCTGGCCTCTTTTGTTTCATCTACATATTTTACATATATTCCTATCAACATTATTTAACTGAAATACATTATGAGTTTTCATGTAAAATATACATTTTCATACATTGCATTTTATTAAAAGTTAGTATGTGGAATCTAAGAATATGTGTGAATGTTTTAAACAATGGTCATCATAAAATAGTTATAATTGCATTTATAATTATATATATATATATATATGTATATTTGTGGACTTTCATAATAATTATATAGATATATATTTAACATGGCGTTAATTAAAAGGAGTTTGGCCAAGTTAAAATATATATTATAGAAAATGTTTTTATAGTTTACTTGATTAATTAAAAGATCTTTACTATGATGGATTAAAAATGTTTTTTCTTAATTTAATGTTTTATTAAACTATATATTAGAAAATTCAAAATATTGAATTTAATGATTTTGTTACAAATTTATAAATAGTATTGTTATGGTTTATTTAAATGTTTCTATATATGATTGCTTGTTCATGTTAGGAAGCTTAGAGGTTGACTGTGATCCTTTGGTTCCTTGAAGTGAGGTTTTTCTCTTGGTTTTATTTGATTGTGGTTCCATGTTGAATGTACTTTTCTTTTGTTTTACTTTGCTTGTTGAGGTGGCTTTATGTCTGGACATGTTTTGTGTATGTTGGAAACCCACATTATGTAAGTTTCTCTCTCCTGGTAGTTGGTTTTTAGGCTTCCAGAGGCAGTGGGGTAAAGTAGATGCACGTTGAATTTTCCTTGGTTAGTCCCTCGTAGAGTGTTGGTTTATTTTATGTTCCGTCGTTTTATGGGTATACCTTGTTTTGTGGTTTTCTTGCCTTGGGTTAGGGCTTGAGTGGGAAGGTTATGCCTCACACTTGATTTTGGCTATTGTGGTTTTAGTGCTTTATATTTTTCTGGTTCATCCCTTCTTGTTGTGTGCTTTATATGGGGTTAACAGGGAGAGTGGCTCTTCATGGGGGCTGGTGCATAAAGGGGCAGCCTAGATAACCCATGAAAGAGTTGTTTAAGTAAGTGAAAACTTAATAAAACAATCTAGTGGGATGGGTAGGTAAACATTAACTTAATATAAGGTACCTCACCCACGTCGTTAGTGATTTCACAGACTAAGGGTGGGATGAGAATGCTGTGGTCGGCAAGGTCACTACCTCATCCTCATGAGAGGCTAGCGGTCTTAAACATGTCACCCTATGGGGCCAGTGCCCAGTGAGGGGTAGCAAGGATAACCATAGATGGGGGTCGACGCTTGTTGAGAGGCAGCCAGGATAACCCATAATAGGGCCATACGATGACACTCTCATGTAGTACCCCTTTCCATTGTCTTAGAATGTCTCTAGAAGCAATCATCTTGTGATTAGTCATTGATGTTGTTGTTTTTCTTGTTTTGGTTACTTGTTTGTGGTTGGGTCTCATGGTCATTCGTCTTGACTATCTTGGATCGTGGTCCTTTCTTGTCTACTCCTAGCATGGGGGGTGGGAATTTGGGTCCATGTGGTCAATGGAATGTGCTACACACCCCATTAGTTTCCCTATTAGCATTTGTGCAGTGTGGTGTTACCCAGATGTGGAGTGTTCCAGAGTTCACCTCATATTCAGATGCATATTATTTATTTATGTCATACTCATGTATTTGATGTACTACTCCCACATTGTGTTGGGAAACAATGATGTATACTTGTGTTATTAAATGATGTAATGTAATGAAACTAATGTAATGTATAATTGTACCTTTGTATACCTTATGTGGTTAATGATTGTGGTAGCTGTTATTTTGATATGTTGTATATGTGGAAATATGCTCCATTGTATTCACATGATGATAATATGTTTATGGTTATTGGGATTAAGTTAATCTTGTTTATGTTGAGTTTTCACATGCGAATGCTTCTTAATGATGGAATTATAATGGATGTATGGTTTTGTAAATGAATGCTATATCATGGTTTATTATTGTAAACTTAGAATTCATTTATTATCATTGTTATGGGTTTAGGTTATGTAATGTCTTCATGTGTACCCCAGAGGACATAGGTTGCTAGTGTATCTATTTAATTGAATGTCCTATATTGGAACTTAATGTACATTTCATATTTGTTAACTTAAAAAAAAAAAAGTGTGGCATTTGTTGTCTTAGTTGTCCTTTGTGGTTCGCGTGATGGGGCATTCCATCCTTGTTGTGTGTAGGATATGAAGGGACCACATAGCTCCCACCTTTTTTAAAAGGGGTGATATAAGCTACGGGCCTTTTCCTCACTTTTATGAAGGATATATCTTGGTTAAAATATGATATAGATAAGGTAAGCATGTTACTATAGTGATTATGTGAAGTAAAACTACTAGCTATTCCAAGAAACCACAAATATGTAGAATATAGTGTATTCCACAAGTCTAATATTACAATGGTGTAGCCTTAATGATTCAACCCATCTAATTAGGATAAATAGAGGAGTATTTACAAGAAAATCTCAAAGAGAGTCTATCACATGACAACTAGGTGAGTCACCAAGTAGATTACTATGAAGGAGACCAAGTAAAACATGAATCACTAAATATAAAAGATTATTCCTATGAGTATTACATATGTGGGTGAGAGAATATGCTACTCACAATGTGACATGCACAATTCAACACCTAAGTAAGACTATCCTATTCATAATAGACTTAGAGTTATTAAATAAATATGTAACTATATTATACACTCTAATAGCCCCTATAATTTAGAGAAGGTAAATAATATCTTTAGTTGCTACTCTAAGAATTCCTCCCAAAGACAGAGGAAATGTAAGAAATACATGAAGAGGGGTGTACAAATTCTTTCCTAGCAGATAAATTTGTCGAAAATGTCTTCAACCCTATACTAGCCAAACAAACAAAAAAAATTACAAGAGGGTACGCATGCATGCATGTTGTAGAGGATACAAGGAGGAGAGAGCCAAAGCTTCAAAATCCACATTTGGACTTCAAATCTAGCTCAATACGTTATGGCTTAATTGTACCTCTATTTTGAGTTGACTTATCCCTATGCATATTGCTATGATACCACTATGTGGATTGTATAAGGAAATAATGTTAAGGTATCTGTTAGCATTGAAAACATCAAGGAAATTATTTGGCTTCCCCATATCACAAAGGAATTTCATTATAGCTATAAAAAATTGAAGAAGACTTGGGATAATTAGGAATGAAAACTCAAATTATTGAATAAAGATCTTAGATTTGGTAAAAGCAACACTCTCCTCCTAGCCATTCACACTAGAATCAACTAGTTGAAGAGTAATATATGACATGCATGCTCAATGTTGTATTTTATTTTTGGCACATGATTTCCAACTAGGGGGCTCTTCATAAGATAAAAATAATCACTCAAGAAGTTATTTTATTTTAACTTCATGAAAATGATTATTGGCACACTATAATACTATTTAAGCTAGCCCAACTTTTCACACTTGCTTTTGTATCAAAATGTATAGTTCTTCTAGCATTTCCTGCTCATAGAGATAATGGATGAATCCTTCATTCCCTTAAGGATAATTATTTTGTCCAAATGAAAGTTCAAAGATGTGTCCTAATTTATGATAACTTATTAACACAATTAAATTTAAGTATTTTTTTATATTTTTATATTATATTTTTGGGCGCCGGTCCCAGCCCAGTTGGTTAAGGTGTTCCCTGTCGCAGGGTGCCCACCATGGGTTCGACTCTCCGGTGCTCCCATGGTACCGGTTGGTGTGTCCCACCAGCATTGCCGGTCATGGTAAAAAGTTTACTGGCGGTGGGGGGTTATATGGGGGGCCGTGCTGCACCCGATTCCCCTCGTTAAAAAATAAAAAATAAAAATTTAAGTATTTTTAATTGAAATTCAATTTTGATAAAAATATATGTTCTCACAAGATTAATTCTAAATAAATTATATGTGGGCCACAAATTTACAAGATGAAAGTGTCTATTAGATACATATGCAACATCACTTTGATTTCAATTTACAAAATAAAAAATAAAAAATTCAAAGGGTTAAAGTTTTCACAACTCCTATTCATGTAAATAATAATTAAATAAATCTAAAAATACTTTTGTATAGGTCAACAAGTGCAGTTTTTAAAAGTATAATTTTATATATTTTTAAATTAGTATAATTTATATTATTATTCAAATTAGCCCACCCACACAAAATATAAGGTTGATTTTTTTCTTTAGAAAAAATACTTCTTTATTTTTTATTTTTTAAATGATATGACAAAGGAGAGATTCCATGTTGAAATGACATAATCATTTTCTACCTCATATAAATAGCTAAGACAAAATGTGGAGGTTATTTGAAACATACGTGTTTTTAGTAACCAAGAATTTCAAGATTTATTTTTAAAATATAGCTATGAAAATGGAAAAAACTTAATCCATGCACTCAAAATTCAAATTATAAATTAGAAAAAAAATGAAGGAAACAAAAATTACTACAAAAAGTGGAAGCCTCCTTAATCTCATTTTTCAACAATTTTATAGCAACTAAATTATACTATTAATTTTATTAAAAAAAAAAAATCAAATATTTTATAAAAAAAAATAGTTTACATTTTATTGATTTATATAAATTCCAAAATTCAAAACATATGTCACTTTCTAGTGATTCGAGTTAAAATTTTAGATTTGTATTGGTCATTTCTTTTACAAAATTGAGACACAACTTTTAACTTTCGATTGTTTGCATGGACCCCTATTCTCTTATCAAACTTAAATTATTATGATTTCATAGGTATCTTCATGGCCCTTATTCATATAGCTTAAATGTAATGAACTAACTTAGTTTAGTGGAAAATAAGAGAATTTGTTGTCTAACATTAAAATACTAATTCATTACTACTTTGGAGCATATCATACAACATGATCTAGATTTATGTATTCAATAAGGAATCATTTTGTCTACCCAGTTATGTTTCTAACCAAGCCCTATCCATTAAATTTGTTTGACAAGCCAACATGGTCAATTTGAAATAAGAAGTAGGTAGGAAGAAGATAGTGATGCATGACATCCCCTTTTCTTATGGAGGAAGTAACATGTTGAGTCTAGAAAACCTCAAGATAGAACCTACTGAATATTTTTGGATCCATGACTCAAATGGCTTCATGTGAAATTATATTGAGGGCCTAAATTCCAAGGATAAATCAAATATCAAAGGCAATCAACCATTGAAACTTAAAAAGGCACCTTGTGAGAGATGTATCTATCATGTATGCAAAATTTATGAGTTCACCAAAAATCTTATCCCACCTTGGGAGAGATAATATGCATCTATTCATCACCATGATCTAGGAAAGGTGATGGCATACTCCCTATGAAAAACTCTTAGAGCCCAAGAGTAAACCAAGTAGAAGGTCAGGACCTAGTGGAAGTATAAGTAAGAGATTGTTGAGCCGAAGTGAAATTTCATGATGGACAATAAATAGGGTAATCTCTAGGATGAGGAACACAACTCTCTAACCTCTAGCATCTCAATAAAATTCTAGTGGAGCACCATGCTTGTCTTCTCTTCATGTATTATAGGCTTAATAACCACAAGACCCCACATAATTAACTCAATAGTCTTTAGCATCTAAGAGCCTTAGCACACAATTACATCAAATGAACCAAGCTACATAAAAAAAACCCTCTAGAGCGATTAAGAGGTTTTAAAAATAAGTTATACAAACCAACTATTTGAGTTACAACCAATAGGATATGGTATCCCCTCTCCCTCTCTAGTAGCTATAATAGTGTAACAACTTGCTCATACTACATATACAGTTTTGGTCTAAGGCTTGAAAAATGTGTTCCGTAGAGGCTCGACAAAGAACAACATTGATCATAGCACATGGATTCAATCCTAAGGAGTTAAATACTGAGACAATTTTTCCATCTCAATAGAATGTTCTAGAGAAGTAACTTCCATTCACTATGATTGCATAGGTATGTATCTTAGTCCCTCACCCCTCTTATTTTCTTTGTCACTTTAACACCAATTATAATATTACTAACTTCATATATCATATTAGTGTAAGCCTTGGTCGTATCATCAAAATATTGAGATGGGTCTTTTAGTTACATAAACTTCACTCCTTATCAATTCATCTATTTCCTAGCACATATCTACCCCTAGTACTTCATTACATACTACTCAAGTCATTTCTTCAATCCCCACTCCTCTCACTTTCTTGGTCTCCTATGTCACCTTTCCACCACCCTTATCTCCAAAATTGTTTAGCTTGGAAGGTCCCTTACCATCCCATTCTTTGTGAAAATATAATTCCAACAATTGACCATGGTTAGAGTGCAATTGTCTAGGATGGATCCAATACCACCCACGACTCAATTATTTTCTTTCTTTACATCCCTATAATTTCCTTAGGGCCAATTTTGCAACAAGCTCTAATTTTTGTACCTATTTTACCACCCTTCTCACTATCCACCATGATGATCCATTCTCCTCTATGTGTTGAAAAAAGCTTAGCCCCAACTTAACAAATGGTAACCTTGTCATATGTGAAACCTCCCATATCCCCATTTGTAGAAGGTTTCATCAATTCACTGTGATCTAAATTGTATTATAAAATATTGATTTCCTAGAAAGAATATGGGGCCAAGATGGATATCTATAAACAAAGTGATGGAATTGTACCTACATAAAATTACATGTACTTCTTGTATGATTCTACACAATAATCTCCTATGATTATACACATGACCCCAATTATGGACAAGTGGAAATAATATATGACACTAGAAAATTATTCAATCCATATTGTTAGGAAAAGTCTTGTATCTTAAATTTGAGAGTTGTGTCACACTTTAGGCTAACTTATCGACACAAGTAAATTTAGGAATCCGACCAAAAGTATGTTTTAGTCAAACATATATTCTAGTTAAATTCATTCTAGCTGAATTAGATATGAGACAAAAAAATTCCAACTAGAAATGTCCACTAAATACATGTGCTACATAATTTTTGAGACAATTTACCAAAAAAAAAAAAATTATTTGAAAAGCTTGATGTTTTCACAACTCCCACTCATGTAAATAACATTTTAAAAAATCGGCATCATACTCCTATCACCCAGTAACTAATTTAGGTTCCAATCCCCATTGAAATCCACTCCCCCTACTTGTAACTAGAAAACCCTACAAATCAAGCAAGGCATTTACCATCTTGCACACCCATCATAATCACATGAATCCAAGAAAAGTGCAAGGCATTGACCTTCTTGCACACTCATCAAAATCACAAGAATCTATACACAATACAAGGCATTGACCCTCTTTCACACAACATAAAACATTACCAAACCACTTCCGAGAGAAACCAACATAAAACCATACATACCAAAATACTCCCTCCTAGGCCTCTGGAAACCAACCTTAACAATTTGCACAAATGACTCCCACTTTTAGACAATTACCAAGATCATCCCAATTCCAAAATCACACACATAATTCATTACAAAATGTCAATCAAACATTACAACCATGAAATACATTAAAATCCACATTCCATACTACTCATTAACTTAGCCACAACAATTCATAATTAACTATAATATCCATTATTCTAAACAATTAAGTTACATAGTGATTTTATAAATCCACAATTAAACAATTATGAATAATCAACAAACAAAAGATAATCTAATATGTTTATTTCAAAAAATCTTCAATTATCTAACAATAAGCAATTTAATTCACTCTACTTAACCTCCCAATTCACTTCCTAACATATTCAATTAATTACATAACAATGATATTCTTTTACTATAACTCTAATATATATAATAACTATTTTCATAATACAATTTCCAATACAATCTTTCAAATTATAATATGACCATATAAATATACATACATATATAAACATACATAATGATCACAATGATCTATTGAGAGGGGGATGAATCAATAGATCTTAAAACTTTTAGTTCTTAAACCCTTTTGCAGATTCAACCTTAACCTAAAATGTGTAGATTGAAATACTAACAAATATATTAGTCACAAGCATAAGAGAGATCAACACATAACACAGTATGTATGTGGAAAATCCAATATGGGAAAAACCACAGTGAGAAATGCTGCTAGGATCTACTATCCTAATCCAACCTCACAAGCTTCAAAGTTTAGTTACAATGTTTAGGGCTGTAACTCAAGGAAGTAACAACCCCCTGTTTAGAAGCTACAACTTCAAGGATGCTACTACACCCTATTCTAAGCTACAACTCAATGCAAAATGGAGGCTACAACCTCGTACAAGTTTTACAATATACTATGCATAAAATGGTTCTACATAACCTACAATGCATCAATTTAGTAGATAAGCTCTCTCTCTCTCTTAGTTTTCCCTTACTCCACTGTAACCAGCTACATGAATTTTTATATTTTTCTTTCTGTTATAGTTCACCTTCCTCTGCATTCAAACACTCATTCATTCTCTGTGTATTAATAATTCCCCTCATTTAGTTTATATACATTGGAATCATTGTTAAGGTTTTTCCACTTGCAACCTACTTTCATAAGTGTCAAAGCATCAAGCCACACACATTCTATCTAGCTTGTTAGATATCACCATACCTTTGCATCAAGCCACACAACATTTTATTTTGGTACAAAGAATTTTCTAATAATAACATTCTAACAAACCCTATAAATTGATATGCATTTAATGCATTCTTGTGATCATTCAATCTAATTTTGATCTCGATCACCCTTGTAATCTGTTCTACTGCATTGAAGATCAAATCTTTATTTAATTTGTTACTTGGTGCAGTTGGAAAAATTAATTCTTTCTCCTATGTTGGTTTTTAGACCACACCATCGTTTACACTTATCATAGTTGTTTCAGATCTCTACATTTGAACTTTGTCCATCGATCAACTCCTTCACACCTTGTTCCTATGATCAACATTCATTGTTGTGACTTTAAACCCTAACCATTGGATAATCAGTTGCTTAAACCACCATCGTCAATATATCATATCATCTTGTCATTGGGACTCCATTCAAATTCTCGTCGATACAAGTAGGTCACACTGATATGCTTGCCATGTTATCTAACGGGTCCCACAACCTACATGTCATCCATGTCATCGCCACACAACTCACAACAACGATGTGAGTTGGACTATTGATCAAATATTCTTCTAACACTTGTTGTCATGAGTTATCATTCACCATCATCACACTCAGGTCCCACAATTGACATCATACTCCTATCACCCAGTCACTAAAAACCCAAACCTCAGAACCTCTTATCAGAGGTTACGAAGTTCTAAGAACCAATGACATGTCAAAAATAAAGAGAACCTATGAAAATCCTTTCAAAATGACTAAGTCACTTCGATGAAAAACAACAACACCCAATACATCATTCTAATGTGGGGTCCACATATTGTCATCACATGTCCAAATCATCACCATTTCACAACTCCATAATCCACAACAAGGATGTGGATTACCATTTACTCAATCAAATCATGCCACATGTCTGCATCGTCATTATGGCTAGGTCCCACATGGAGTGCTTCCTTGCTCCATATTGCTCAATTGCTTAGTCACTAAGTCAAGAGGTTTCAAAAATTCAAAACCCCATGGCATAGGTTAGTAAAACTTAGAACCCTATTATTCCATTCACTTTCACTGACAACAAGGAGATCACTAAGTCAAAATGTTTTGAAACTTGAGAACTTGCGACATAGTTTAGGAAAACTTTGAACTCTGCGACTCCTTACAAATTTGGACCTAGACTGAGAGCATGAACCAATGAATGAGGACATTTTCATTGACATCACGACCTACACAATGCCTATTTGAAATGCTCTTGAGAAACCTAGTCATTATGCCAACAATATCCCTTACATGATTTTCACTTTTGACATCAATGACAACAATAGTCCAACAATCTCCCCCCTCGGCATTGATGGAAAAAATCTAATTGTTCAATTAGGAACCACTAAAACTTAGCGTCAATTTGATTAACACACTGTAACACTACAACTCTCGCTATGACATATATCTCATCTCATCTATTTAGGATCACATTTATCTCCCTTTGACATCAATAGCAAAGGGTACACTCCCCCTGAAGAAAGGCTTCAGTTTTGAACTCTACAACCATCAAATCATTAGAAATGCTCCAATTTTGAACTTTGCAATTTTCATGACTTGATCACATTAATCTTAACTAGGGTTCAATAGTTGATCAATGAAGCTCCCCTTGGATACATGCCATATCACTAGAGATTAGTGATATAAGGTGGGAGAAGCTACTCCCAGCTTCTACCTCAGGTATTCAAACTGCTCTGTAGGAAGGGGTTTTGTAAATATATCAACCACTTGTTCCTTGGTGGCAATATACTCCATACTGATTTCTTTATCTGCAACATTTTCTCAATTGAAGTGATACTTGATTGATATATGCTTTGTTTTGGAGTGTGTCACTGGATTCTTTGAGATATTAATGGCACTTGAATTGTCATAAAGAATCAAAATGGGCTCATTGTACTCTACCTTGATGTCCTTTAATGTTTGCTTCATCCATAAGACTTGAGTGTAACATGTAACTGCTACAACATATTTTGCTTCTACAGTAGAAAGAGTAATAGACTCTTTCTTTTTTCTCATCTAGGAAACTAGTATGTTCCCCAGGAAGAATGCTCCTCCACTGATACTCTTTTTGTCATCTACACTACCTACCTAATCTGCATCAGTATATGTTGTTAATGTGAAATCTTTGCATTTGGAATACCATAAACCATAGTCAAAATTACTTTTGATGTATCTAAAGATTCTCTTTACTACATTGACATGTGATTATTTTGGTTCTTCCTGAAGCTGAGCTACCATACAAACTGCTTGCATTATGTCAAGCCTTGATGTAGTTAGATATAGTAGACTTCCAATCATTGATCTATACAAAGTCTGATTTGCATAAGATGACTCATCTGATTTACTCAACTGGCAGCCAATAATCATGGGAGTATTCACTGGTTTACAATCCTCCATGCCAAAAATTTTAAGCATTTCTTTTTGCATAATTGGTTTGTGATATAAAAATACCTTTATTAGTTTGTGTAATTTTCAAACCAAGAAAAAATATGAGCTCTCCTAACATGGACATTTCAAACTCATCTTGCATGTTTGTGGCAAATATTTTGCACATCACATCACTGCTACTACCAAATATAATATCATCTACATAAACTACAACAATGATCATTTGCTTACCCTTAGATTTGAGATATAGATTGCAATCAGCACAACCTTTCTTGAATCCTTGTTGTTGTAGATATTGATCCAATCTTGAATACCAAGCCCTTGGTTCTTGCTTCTAACCATACAATGCTTTCCTCACTTTGTAGACATAATCATCAATCTGTGACAACTGAAAACCTTCTGGCTTCTCAATATATACTTCCTCTTCAAGGTTTCCATTTAAAAATGAAAATTTGACATCCATTTGATATACTTTAAAACCTTTATACACAAAACATGAAAGAACATTCTAATATCTTCTAATCGTGCAACTGGAGAAAAGGTTTCTTCAAAATCAATCCCTTCTACTTGTGCATATCCTTTGCACACTAATCTTGCTTTGTTTCTGACCACAACTCCATCATCATTCAACTTGTTTCTGAATACCCATTTTGTGCCAATTATATTCTTGTTTTATGGTCTAGGAACCAATTCCCAAGTTTTTTTATTTTCAATTTGATTGAGTTCCTCTTCCATTGCTCTTAACCAACTTTCATCCTTACTAGCTTCATCAAAAATTTTTGGTTTAATCTGAGACAAGAGAGAAAATTTTACTTGTTCCTTCACCTTTGCAAGTCTCCCTCTAGTCTGCACTCCTGCATTCTTGTCACCAATTATCTGATCTGCTGGATGATCTTTTTACACATATTTTGCAAGAGCACGTTAAACCCCTTGCTCATTCTCTTCTTCTTGTTCTTCTTCATCAAATTATGCATCTATGTCATCCTCATTTGACTCACTTTCACAATTATTTTTGCTAAGTTGACCCTAATTTACACTTTCATCAACGCTGACATGTACACTCTCTACAATTATATGCAATCTCTTATTGTAACACTTATAAGCTTTGCTTCAGTTGGAATACCCCAAGAATATCTCCTCATCACATCTTGACTCAAAACTCCCTAAGTATTTATCTTCTCTTTAAATATAGCACTTACTGCCAAATACCTTGAAATGCTTGACTGATGCAGGTCAACCAAACCATAATTCATATGGCATTCTACCACTGTTAGATCTTATAAGTGTTATGTTTTGAATGTATACCACAATTTTTACTACTTCTTTCCAAAATGTATCTGCCAAGTTTTCCTCATTCAACATAGATCTGGCCATCTCCTTCACAATTTTGTTTCTTCTCTCTACCACGACATTTTTTTGTGATGTTCTTGGGCCTGAATACTGGCACTTGATTCCATAATCTTCACAATATTCCATGAATTATCTTGACATGAATTTTGCACCTCTGTCTAACCTGAGACATTTGATTCTTTTCCCAGTCATATTTTCTACCAACTTCTTATAACTTTTAAACGTTTCAAAAGCCTCATCCTTCTCCCTCAAAAATGTGACATATGCCATTTTGGTATAGTCATCAATCAACAACATGAAATATCTTTCTCCTTGAAACGCTCTTGTCACCATTGTACCACATAGATTAGTATGGATTATTTCCAAAGGTTTCATAGTATAGTAATCCTTTGTGGGAAATTTAAACTTTGTTTGCTTTCCTTATTGATAGCCTTGAAAGATGATGTTATTAGGCTTTGCAATCTTAGCCATATTTCTAACCAGGCCTTTTGAACTTATTTTCACCATTTTGTCAAAATTTACATGTCCTAGTCTTCTATGCCCCAACCAACTTTCATATACTTGACTGATTAGACATGTTTGGCCTTCCACTTCACATAGTTTGTAGAGATTACTATTAGTCCTTATCCCTTGAGCAATTGTTTTACCATTCAATCTTATCTTGCGGCCTTCAAAATCAAATACAACTTTGTTTCCATTATCACACATATGTCTGACGCTAAGAAGATCATGTTTTAGACCTTCCACATAGAGCGCATCTTTAGTTTTTCTCTTTCCATCTATGCTCAGAACTCCTTTACCACAAATATTGATAGTAGTATTATCACCTAGACTTACTGAACCTCATTTTTTCATTTCAAGCATAATGAGTTTCTTTTTATCTCCAGTCATGTGCTTAGAGTAGCCACTATCAAAAATCCATAGATTGTGTTCCTTTGCATGTAAAGCCATTTGGGAAATCATAGACTGAGTGACGCAAGATCCCTGCTCTTTCTCCTTCCATATCTTATTGGGCTTCTTCTCAGTTTTCTTTTCTTCTATCTCAAAAGTCTTATTTCCTTTCTCTTTATTAGCAGGTGAGGATTTCTTCTTCTTAGATTTCACACTTGGTCCTATAAATCTGGCTCTATATTTTCTGGCTATATGACCAAATTTTTTGCAACTATAACAAATTATATCCATATCAACCATGGGAGCAAATGGATTCTTACTTGCAAAATTTGTATTCTTCCTTGGAATGATTCTACATTGTGTAGCCCTATGTCCAAAATTGTTACAAGTATAGAAATACCCATTGAAGTACAATGATTACCTAAGTTGCAGCTTAGTGCAAAATGGAGGCTACAACTTCAAGGATGCTACTACACCCTATTCTAAGTTGCAGCTTAGTGCAAAATGGAGGCTACAACTTTGTACAAAGTTTTACAATATACTATGCATAAAATGGTTTTACATACCCTACAATGCATCAATTCAATACATAAGCTCTCTCTCTCTCTCTTAGTTCTCCCTTACTCCACTGTAACCAACTACATGAATTTTTAGATTTTTCTTTTTGTTATAGTTCACCTTCCTCTGAATTTAAACACTCTCATTCATTTTGCGTGTATCAATAATTCCCCTCATTTAGTTCATATACATTGGAATCACTCTTAGGGTTTTTCCACTTGCAACCTACTTCCATAAGTGTCAGAGCATCGAGCCACACACATACTATCCAGTTCATCAGATATCACTGATGAGCTTGAAATAAGCTCATAATTTGAGTATTATAATGTATTTTTAATACCTGTACTCTTATTGTTAATGGTTGTTTAACACTTTGATTAAAGACTTTTTATTTTAAAATTGGGTAGAATCCTGTAGCTACACAATCCTATATTCCTGCAGCTTAATATCCATGTGTCTATATTAATTACCCCATTTGACCTCCCAAATGACTGATATAATGCATGTGGTTTTTGGATGGTGAAATAGATTTAATGTGTGATTAATAAATGTATCGTGTTGTTTCCATGCATGATTTATTTTCGATTATGTTTCCTTGTACATTGTAGGTTGTTGAAAGGAGCATGAACAAGTCAAGTGCAGCGGATCTCGGCCCTGCAGTAAGTCCACTTCCAGCATGGTGTCGAGGAAGTTATTCCAGCGAAGACTTCTTGACCGGGTCATTGGGAAGAAATCTGAATGATCATTAATCTAGGAAGAGTGGAATGCTAAATTCTCTTCGGGTTGTGTTGAATAGTTATGCTTTCATGAGAAATCTATTCCTTGATTTTTGGATGTATTCATGTCCACGTCTTTCTCTGTTAGAGTTAGGTAGTTAGTTGTTTTTCAAATATAAATAAGTGTTCCTCCTGTGTGAGTGAACAAGACATAAAGTATGTGTAAGAGTTAGTATTATAATAAGAGTAGTGTTTTGTTAGTTTTTCTTACAGGCAGAATAATTAGTGTATGTAATTCCCAGTCCATGAATAAAAGTTGATGAAGTTTTGAGTTCAATATTTGCATAAACTAGTTGATGCTTGCTAAGGGGGCCCACTTAGTAAGTATCTGTAGTTAGTTGTTTATTTTCTATTAATTAGAAGTTAGATTTCATTTTCAAAAGTTTCAACGCAAACTCAGTCTTATATTGTTCCTGCAACATAGGGAATCCATCCCTATGTTTGTTCCTGCAGCACAAGGCCAGTTCATGGTTTGTCCCGTAGTAATAGTTGACACGATTTTTGTTTTGTTTAGGCTATGAAGACTTTGCATTACATTTTTGCAGCATAGATAGAATTCCTTTCAAGCATTTATTTATGGTAAATTGTGACTAAAATTGGTTCTTAGTGCACATACAGTGCTACTCCATTTCAAGTATACAATCCCTAGTTTGACAAAGTAAATGAATGACCATAAGAAGATGTTAGTCACCTGCTAGAATGTCCAATTCCCAGGTTAGGTTTTGCCATGAATTTATATCCTTTTGTGGGTCCAACCAATCACCATACCTCTACATCAAGTGGCACAACATTTTATTCTAGTGCAGAGAATTTGATAAGAATAACATTCTAAAAAACCCTCAAAACTAATATGCATTTAATGCATTCTTACAATCATTCGATATGATTCTAATCTTGATCACCTTTGTAATTTGTTCCACTGCCTTGAAGATCAAATCATCATTTAATTTTTTGCTTGGTGCAATTGGAAAAATTAATTCTTTCTCTTGTGTCAGTTTTTAGATCACACCCTCATTTACACTTGTCATAGCCATTTCAGATCTTTGCATTTGAACTTTGGTTGTTGATCAACTCCTTCGTGCCTTAATCCTATGATCAACATTCATTGTTGTGACTTTAAACCCTAACCATTGGATAATTGGTCACTTAAATCACCATCTTTGATCTATCATGTCATCCCATCATTGGGACTCCATTCAAACTCCCGCCGATACAAGTAGGTCACACCGATATGCTTTCCATGTTATCTAATCGGGCCCACAACCTACATGTCATCCATGTCATCGCCACACAACTCACAATAACGATTTGAGTTGGACTGTCGATCAAATCTTCTTTTCAACTTGTTGTCACAAGTTATCATTCTTTATCATCACACTCAAGTCCCACAGTTAGCATCATACTCCTATCACCCAGTCATTGAAAATCCAAACCTCGGAACCTCTTATAAGAGGTTACGAAGTTTTGAGAACCCGCAACATGCTGACAATAAAGAGATCCTATGAAACTCCTTTCAAAATGACTAAGTCACTTCGATGAAAAAAACAACACCTAATACATCATTCCAATGTGGGGTCCACATGCTATCATCACATGTCCACGTCATTTCCATGTCATAGCTCCGTAATCCACAACAAGGATGTGGATTACTATTTAATCAATCCCATCATGCCACATGTCTGCATCATCATTATGGTTGGGTCCCACATGGAGTGCTTCCTTTCTCCACATCGCTCCATTACTTAGTTGCTAAGTCGGGAGGTTTCAAAACTTGAGAACCCTGCGACATAGGTTAGTAAAACTTAGAACCCCACGATTCCATTCACTTTCACCAACAACAAGGAGATCGCTAAGTCAAAAAGTTTTTAAACTTCAGAACCCCGCGACATAGGTTAGGAAAACTTTGAACTCCATGACTCCTTACAACTTTGGCCCTAGAGTAAGAGCATGAACCAATGAATGAGGACATTTTCATTGACATCATGACCTACACAATACTTATCTGAAACACTCTTAAGAAACCCATTCATGATGCCAACAATCTCCCATACATGATTTGCACTTTTACATCAATGACAACAATAGTCCAACAATTTATATATATATATATATATGTATATATACATACATATATATATTTATTTATATATATGTTTATATATATATATATATATGTATGTAGATATACTAGTCGAATACCAAACACAACATATTCTCATCGAATACCCAATGTCATTTATTTCCATTGAATACCAAAAATAAAGAATGCTAAGAATAATGAATGTCCATCCATAGAATATCAACCATACTAAAAATCTAATGTAATACACAACAAGGAATCCCTCACATAGCATCAAGCAAATATAATGCAGAGATGGAAGTTGCACCATAAATCATTGAATCCCAAACATAAACAAGCTACAAAGAATAGCCAATGAATTGGAAATCAAAATACCAATAGAAACTATCGAATACCAAGCATAAGGCATTTCCATCAAATATCAATCAAAAGTCTCCAAAATAAAATCAAAGGATTCAACATATATGTATCACGTAGGAAATAAATTTGCATTACCAAATACCAATTTCCAAGCATAAAATATGACCATCAAAATAAATTTTAAAGTATTCAATATCGATTATATGACGTAGGCCCGTAAAAATGCAACATGCAACATCGAATGGAAAATTCAAACTTAATTTCCAAGGTGCTATAAAGCATCAAATGTCATAAGATAAAACCATGACGTGAATTATAGTATTTAGTTTCAATGAATGAAGCGCAGGGAGGAAATCACATAACATAGTATCTAATCTATACAAAATTTCAACATACCCTATATTGGATATATAACATAGGGAAAGAGATGTAGCTTGTAACATCAAATAAATCATAGGCCTAATCCCTAATGTGCTATATGCAGTGAGTTCACAAGAAAAGATACAGTATCGATTGCCAAGCATATAACAAATGCAAATCAAAGTATTGAAGTTATTCATAAGATAAAGATATATCTATCAAATAGATTCGCAATACACAGAAGCATCAAAATAAAATAAAATAAAATATAACTCCCATGCACTACAAGGTAGCGAATCTATAAGGAAGGAGAGGAGGCATCTAACAATTGGAAATGATTGGGTTGTGCACAGCCTGGTCCATAGACTGGCACCAAGAATAGAGTGGACGACCTCAACAATGAATGACATACAATGCACAAACAAACAAATTAAAAAAGAGGCTTAAGAAAATCGTCAAAGATGTAATGACAGGAGTAAATTGATACATAGTATGTAGTACGATAACTATAGATTATGAGAAAAACTTTGAAGGTAGGTGGTGAAGAGCGGTTGCACAACAGGATTTAGTGAATAGGCTTTAGAAACTTTCTAACAAATGCATTTACCAGATGAAGGTAGATTTTATTTCATTGAATGCAATGGTTGCAAGATATAGACAAATTTGATTATTAAAACTTCAAGAAAGCAATCAGAAGATTTAAATAAATAATTTTCTCAGGAATGCAACGATTACAGGATATGCATAAAATATATTTGTTCTAAGATTATAAATAAATCGATTAAATCATTAAACAAACAAAATAATAGCACTATCGTAAGAAGAATGAAGACTCATTTGTAAATTTGTTTCCCTAAATTGATTTTCTATAATTCCTTCCTTCACCTATTTTTTTGTGTTCCTCCCTTCCAAGAATCTATGATGGAATGGAATTTTTTTACAA
Organism: Sequoia sempervirens; assembly: GCA_007258455.2. Classification (NCBI taxonomy): domain Eukaryota; kingdom Viridiplantae; phylum Streptophyta; class Pinopsida; order Cupressales; family Cupressaceae; genus Sequoia; species Sequoia sempervirens. Next base: position 95,411,235 of record VDFB02271358.1, on the reverse strand, counting down.
AAAAATTCTTCCCAAAACTCTGAATTGATTTTCTCTCAAAATCCCCCATTTCCCCCACAACCACAAGAATATGTGAAATTTTGTAGACCAATTACTTCCTTCCATAAAATAGAATGAAAAACCCTCCCAAAAGGAAAAATATTAACAAGAATAAGGTTGTTCATTTTCAAAACCAAAAATACAATAAAATCTCACAAAATCCCCAAAAAACATTAAGTTTCTTTTTTGAAAATTTTCTCAATGATTTGCATGAACTTGCATAAAAAAACCTTTCTATTTCTTTTTACTATTTATTAATTATAACTTTCCATTATATTTATATTTTATTTTATTTTAATATTACATTACACATTTAATTTATTATAAACTATGATTATTAATAAATACATTTTTATTTATTTATCATAGCACCTTTTTATTTAATAACTTATTTTAATGCATCAATCAACCAAAAACAACATTTATCTAAAAATTTTAAATTAAACAACCAAATGCCAAACAACAATTACCTAAACCCTTACCAGGGTCGAGAAGCAAGACCAACTGACCACAAACATCTGACAACATTGATGAGGTAATAGACTAGATACTCATCCTCTTTGAGGATGATGGATAAGGTACGAGACCAAGTGCTATCTCCAATAAATGGTTCCATTGGGTTTAAGGTATGCTTAGACCTACCAATTCAAGTGGAGTTAATGCCTAGTACCTACAATCTGCAACACACAAAATGTTTGTACATATGCATATAATCATCACATACCTAGTGAAAGGAAATGAAAACATTGTAGGGTTCTCACAAGTGAGAAATATGACATCCTTCCCTCCACACCTAAATAGCATTTAAAAGTGTCATATAATATCTCAAATAACATCTCATAACATCAATAATCATAAACCATTCCATAATAAGGTAACACATTCTATTCTTAGCATATTCATAAACATGTCAGAGTCATCAGCAAAATAATCAAGACTAATCAGCATCTAACATCACTATTCCATTAGTCATTAGAATATCTGTAAGCATATATGAATATGATAAGCATATCTATAAACACACGCAATAAGTCCTAACCTAGAACATCACACATAGTCATGACAATGATCTAAACATATCATTATGAAATTTTAGTACATCATCAAATATCCTTAAATAAAAAAAATTAAACAAGGGCTATCATAGACATAAAGCATTTACACTTCTTAGATAATTTCATATAAATCATCAACAAAGGTTAGTATGCTAGCATCCTATTTAAACAAGGGCTATCCTAGTAAAAAATGGGTTTTGAAGGGGCCTAGAACCCTTTAAAAAAGAGAGCAGCTGAAACTGGAGAAAACTACGTAAAGTATATATCAGCCCATACACAACGAACCAACAACAAAACATCAGCCAAAAAGGAGGACCCAAAACAACAACACTACATATTTTTTAGGATATCAGCAGCCTCCACATTGCTCGCCACAACCTTTTGAGCATCATCCAAGACATTAGACAATTCTTTACTAGGAGCCCTAGCCCGAACCTTAGTCTAGTTTCTCGTTCTAGTCCCAGGCCCCTCCACATTCACCTCACTAATAAAAACATTATTCTTATCCCCACCCTTATCAATAGAAACCTCTTCCTCCATCATCTTTCCACTAGCACCAATCTCTTCAGAATAATCCCTTGCAATTATTGGCACTAACAAAAGGAGAGGTAATACCAATAGACTCAAAGTTAACCAAAAATTTAGTCCCCTCCTTACCCTTGACGATGTCAGCACAAATTCTCTCTAGTTGATCCTCCAGGGTGAGAATTCTACCTTCTAGATTTTGCTTCATCTTAAGCATTTCCCCTGCCACAATATTGAAATAATTAAACAGTTCATCAATCTGGTTTTGAACTAAAGACTCATCAACTTCACTCATCACACCCCAAACTTTAACATTAGCCATCTTAAGTTCATGGAACACCCATTTGAACAATTTGAATAAAATAATGGAACCCTCTCTAGTAGTTCCTAGAACATCAAAAATATCTTCCCTATCAAATTTGAAAACCCCCTTACTCAAAACATCATCCTCCTGAGAGGAGCTTACCTTGTCCTGACTAGTAGACACATCCTTACCCTTCCCAGCAGCAACTAGCATTTTGATTTTACGAATGGAGTCCACAATCTCCTTAGACACATCCTTTCTTTTCTTCTGTCGATATAGGTCCACAACTAGGGAATCCATAAAATATTGTCCACCCTCAACCACAACCTTTCCTTTCTTCTGTATATCTGGGTCCATAACCAAGGAATCAACATGATCTTGTCTGCATGCCATCTTGAGGGAAGAGTTCCTCTCAAGTACTCAGCTCACAAATCTTAATACCAGTTTCTTCTTGCTTCCCACCTCCAGCTCCTTCCTTTTCTTTATCATAGGGGGTGGCAATTACGCCTCACCATCCAATTCATTCTTCTCCTTTAGGCATGTACTCAACAATTTAGTAGCCACCTCGTCACTACAAGTCTCATACCCCTTATTAGGGCTCAAAACCCCTTTCTTAGACTTTCCCACTATAGGGGGTTGTGGGACCACCTCCATGGAAGCAAGAGAGTTTGGGACAAAGTCCACATCCTCCTCAGATTATGACACCTTTTCCAAGACAAGTTTCCTCTTCCCTTTTTTTCTAGTCAACTCCTCTTCAGAGACCGTATCATACTCCTCCATTGGCTTCAACTACTTACCCTTAGGGGTAGCAATCAACTTAGACACCTCGAAGGATTTAGCATAATCAAAAATTAAAAGAATAAGCTCCACATGCAGAACTAGATTTTTGGGGTTTCTTTTATGGTCCTTGAGACCAAAATCTAACAATGCCAAGAGATAATATTGAAAGGAAATTCTTTTTTTTGTGGCAAAAATGATTTAGTGTAATAAAGTGGTAAGCATTTACCATAGAGAAGCATCCTTCTAGGGTGATATATCTCATGATTTCCTTTGCCACATACCCCCACAATTCCTTGAGAGAGCTCCTCTAGTATCCCCCACTCTTCGTCATCTTCAGGTATCGAGCTTCATCCCCTTTGAAAAAAAATTGCATGGATGTCTATGATTCCTTCTTGTCTCTAAAATTTTTCATTCCATCCATAGAAAACCCAATGATATTAGCTATAAAATATTCATTTATTCACATCAAACTCCATTCTTCCCAACATCAAAACCATGTTATTCCATACTTTTGCAAACATTGTCATCATCTTTGGGTTGTTACCATTTAGTCTTTCCAGGTACTGAGTCATCCCACCTTTCTCTAACCCCTGCCAAACCTTCGGCTTCTTCTTGATAGCTTTGCAAGAAAAAGGCTCCACGTGGTTCCTATCACTTCCCATGTCTACAAAAATTGCAGAGTCAAGAAGCTTGAGAACTTTGAACACAATGAGGAGAAACCTCGAGAAGTCAATACAAAGAATGCCCAAAATCCGTGTGAAAACAAAATTAAGGCAGGAGAAAATAATGATCCTAGAGTTCCATTCCCTATGGATATCAGCCAAGGTACAATCAGCTCGATTCATATTTGGTTCACCATCCCTCCACATAATCATCAATCATGTGAAGATAGTCATGCACACCCTAAGCCTTAATAAATCATCAAATATTTTAAATTTGTAAATCATGATTAATACTTGCAATTGCCTCCATAGGGATGGGATCATTCACACCCCATTACATCGTTAACATGTAATTATAAAGAAATATATCTTAGTATCGTAGTAAACATAACAATAAATATAATCTATATAAACCTAACATCTTAACAAGTGTTAAGTATTACATCATATAACATAGTAACATACTGTAACAAATGTCATTATAAAATGCTTTAACCACAAACAAAGAGTATTTGAGACATAAAATGAATCCAAAAACATCTGACATAAACATCATGAAAAGGTGAATCATGGAGGGGTACTACATCCTCCCCCCTAAGATTTGACTTACTCCTAGAAGTCACAAGGTTAGAATAAAACATACACACATTAGTCCTAAAATTTATTAAATAATACCACGTTTACCTTTCTTTTAATGTAAATACAAACAATGTAGCTAATTTACCTATGATTAAAGTTCATCAATAGGTATAAATTTCCTAACCTACTCATTTTCTTCCTTTTCCTAATCCCTAAACTAAAATAATATTAGCAAAGATTTCCTTTACATCACGTAGTCTTCACAATGAATGAATTTTGTAAATAATACAACAAGATACATCACTTTTCAATAATTACATTAAACATACCAATGCACTCAAACACCTACCAAAAGCTACCACTCCAACATACATCCTTGCAGGATAAGATTTTCATTCAACATTCTCATATAACACACTAAACTTAAAGCATAGTAAAGTCTCAACCAAGGATAAAGGAAAAGAATATCAACACATGCTTATAACTTCTATCACACACCATATTCACATAAAATCCACACTAGCATTCATATTAATTAGCTCTAAAAAACTTACATGATCATTTGTCGAAAGAATCTATACCTCATTATCATCTATCACATATTATGTGAACTTCTTTATCCCAACATACTTTTCTCTAGCATCCCATAAGATTAAAAAAATTTACAAATGCATCTCATCATGAAAACACATTTCATTTATTCAAATCTACATTATACCATCTAGTTACCCAATGTGACTGGCTCCAATCTCTATGGTATTTTCCCTTAACACACCATCCAAAGTTTAAATAGAACCTGATAAAACAACATTTAGCAACTAAAACTAGGGCCAACAATACCCAAAAATTTAGAATGACCACCAAAAGAGATTGAAAAGGAATACCCAAGAGAATAAATTATCAATTTCAACACTAAATCACGAAGAATGTTGGTGATTCAACAACCAAAAATGAATAAAACATGACAAGTGTCAACAAATAAATGAAAAGAAAGGAGTTCGGTGGTCAGTCCTAGCATAAGAAAATAAAAAAGAAAACATGCTAGCCCTCAACATTACAAAACACAAATTTAAAATATATCTTGGAAAAATTCCATACTAACCATAACCATAAAACGAGGTGACTAATATTAGCTACACCAAAGGGATTAACTACTACATGACACCTAAGACAACATTTTCCTAAGCTGGCTAGAGATTGTACACTAGACACATCTGACCATATAATTATAATACATATCTCTTAAGAAAATTTGGAAAAAAACAAACAATCATGGTTTCCTTCTTTCTTACAATCATTTCCTTACATGCCAGAGTTCATGCACTCATCCTTCATGTAAAGAAAAACATACAAGAAAGAGAGAGAGAAATGCATTATTTCCCGCACACACAAGTTATATACTCAATAGAATCCAATGTTCATTCCATATCTCATTCAAAAAATAATTACATTCACAAGGTCATAGACATAATGAAAAATGATTAGATTCTCTATTTATGGTTTGCTACTACACCATAGCATTCACAATGCATAGTGCATAGGATGCAAACAAATATAATGCTCTTCATTGTTGGAGTAAACCTCCAAATCACCCAGGAACAACCTGCAACTCAACCCTCACAACCGAGAAAAAATAATCACCAAATATGTGATAAGCTTTATTAAAAGCTAAGACTTATGAATAATCATTTACATAGAAGCCTATTAAATAAGCAAGAAAAGGTGGTGAAAAAACTCACCGATGAATCATGGGTGAAACCACCCAAGGAAAATATTAGCAAATATTAAATATATTTCCTAAGTTAAACTTAATACAATATGTAAAAGGTAAAAACCTATTTACACCAACACCCCCCCTTAAGTGCAAACTTAGGAAGATTATTATGCAAGATGAAATGAAAATATGAGTCTTGACTATGAGGCCATATTAGGTACTCATGTACAAATGCAAATGAAATATCTCACAACTGGAGAAAAGGAGAAAAACTCATGGGACAAAACTCCTCCACAAAAGAGAGATAAAGTAATGATATCCATCACAAATCCAATCAATCTCTATCCATACAAAGGATGATAAGAGAGATCATACAACCCTCACATAATGAGATAACCTGCTACAAGAAGCATTGGAAGTACATTATGGAGTAACATTGGAATCCTTAATGTGGCAAGGAAGGAAAGATACTTTTGTTTGCTAGAAACCATATTAGAGTCACTCAAGGACTCAAGTCGGAATCATGATAAAGCAACAACTGACTTGATGCCAAGGAACACTAGAAAAATCTTAAACTGACACATCTCTAGAATCTATGAAGCACCAGCCGATTGAAAGATGATATGGAACTGAACTGAAGTGCAAAGATCAAATAATGTAAACCTAATGCACACAAACAAGAAAATAGTGTATGCATTGATGAATGTTCACATCTGGCTCCATGATGAAAAGTAATCTCAAATCTATGTAGAGGACAAAATCGACTTTCTAACGATATCTCGTTTCTGAAAAATGGCCTCCATTTGCAAAAGTTATGAAAAAATGAAAAAAAGGCCTATAAAAGGCACTTAGGGGCCAAAAACACAAGGCTAATGTGAACACTAATTAAGTGAAAATTTTCAGCACCCGGAGCTTGTCATACAATCGTGGGAAAATACAAGAAATGACCAAGGACTTAAGGAAAACCCGTTGGCTTGGAGATTTTAGAAGAAAGTCTTAAATTGCTATCAAATCTTTATATCAGAATAAATGTGTCCTCAAAAATATGTCGATCACCAGCAATAGAATAAGCCAAATTTAGCAAATAAAATATGTGATTAATTTATATTCGTACCCTATAGAGAATTTTCACCATTGATTTGACATATGCAAATAGGAATTAGGGATTTGACTACCAAAGATTCCCGCAATAACCTCTGATATGATAGGACAACAATCAGAAAGGCCAGAGATAGGTACGCCGACGAAAGATGATGGCAAAAAAATGACCAGTACCTTGTGATCTTTAAGAAGCTTGTACTGAATACAATGTACCCAGGATTGTACCGACAATGCAAATCTTGCCAATGGAATCAGTCAACGAACAAGATTGAAGGGTTAGCAACTAAAATCGGTGAATATTAGGTACCCAAGAGAGGACAGTGATGATGCCAATTGATAGTGTCAATGAAATTCCATTAGGGGAGAGGGCCCAGTAGTCGTGCACCCTAACTTCGCGCTTCTAATTATCCTACGTCGAAATTTCAAATCACTCCCAATTTTTTACAGTAGCTTACTTGGCAAGTTCTCTGCTTATAACTAAGGTTTCAGGGCCACATCATCAAATATGATGCCACATCAGCATGCATTTTTGTCAAGGTGTCCAAAAATGCCCCAAAAAATAGTGAGACCAATTCTCGTGCATTACATCATGAGTAGTTGAGCGCTGATGTGTTATCACATGATTGGTTGCTTTTTAGATCAAAAGCATACATTTTGTTTAATTATGGGTAGTCAAATCACAACTATTGGACATTATATAAACAACTATTGAGTATTATATTTACGATTGGGTGCGCGACTATTAGACCCCGCACGATTATTGGGCCCTCTCCCCTAACAATGTCGATGTACAACCCTTTGATAGCAATACCACCAACAATAAGGGTACGCCGACAATGAGTGGATTGAAAAATATTCTGAGGATATGTTGAGATTTGACCATATGTTGACCAATCAATAAATGACCCTACGTGATGTGCTTTGACCGAAGAATGGATGAATATGACCGTTGTGCCTTAAGGATTTAAACCAACAATCCAAAAAGACATCCAAGCTGATGGAAAAAGCTAGAATATGCCACAAATCCCTATGAGAACGTTGGATCTTGTAGACTTGTGCAAGGAAATTTGTTGATCCAATGAAAAAAGCTGAGGATGGGCAAGGTAGGGTTGGCTCCTTAAAAAAAAAAATTGATGGTGGATGTAATTGGGTAGTACAATATGGAAGGTCGATGGAAATAAATCATAATACCAAAGGTGAAATGGGAATTTAATATAAATTCCAAATGCCAATGAAAGATCTACAAAGGAAAATGTGTGATAAACCTTCTATGTCTTTAAAAAAAGGCCAGATTTAACCACACAAAATATGCACTACAAAAATCTTGATAAAGATGTAGGCTAACCACACAAAGGTCTACGAAAACACCAATGACCTCAACTCTCAAGCTCACCAACAGAAAGAAATCCTCATTGGAAGGAAGGGTAGGAGGTCCGCTCTAATACCATGTTGGAGAAAATCTCCAAATCACCCAGGAACAACCTACAACTCAACCCTCACAGCCGAGAAAAAATAATCACCAAATACGTGATAAGATTTATTAAAAGCTAAGATATATGAATAATCATGTACATAGAAGCCTATTAAATAGGCAAGAAAAGGTAGCGAACAAACTCACTGATGAATCATGGGTGAAACTAACTGAGGAAAATATTAGAAAATATTAAATATATGTCCTAAGTTAAACATAAGACAATATGTAAAAGGTAAAAACCTATTTACACCAACATTCATAATTCCACAAAACAATTTAGTCACCCAAAATCAAGTACAAGACATGCACATTAGCAAGAAATATTTCCAGTCACATCATTATTTTCATTAGATGAACCTCAATAATTACTATAAAAAACAAAGTCCTAATTGCGATGCATGAACTCCCAAATACCAACTTTCCATTCTACACAAGCATTTTCTTTTTATGCAATTTAGATTTTATTCCTTACTAAGCATTCAGTGCCTCTATTGATGTCTAATGCATTCCTAAGTAGTGTCCTTATGAATCTTATTTTTAGATAAAGAGAGACGAGAGAGGGAGAGTTGTCAATTAACCAATGCTTATATATATGTTAATTAAGCAAGATCATGCAAGAATGATCAAATTTTCCAGACATAACATCACTATCTACAATGCATCTTTGCATTGCATGCTCTTAAATTTGCAAATTCCAATGCTCCATGACATTTCCTAACATTATAAATGCAACAAATAGTTCCTAATTCCTTACCGAGAGGTAAAATTATGAAAAGAATCCTTTTGCATACCATATCAAATACATGAAAAATTCCTTACATCTAATTGGTACAATACATCATAATTCAACATCTTTTATATTTCATATCAAACTTGAAAAAGAAAGAGAGGGGAGAGAGAAAGTCATAATTCAACTAATATATGCTCACTAAACAAATTGTTCACATATGTATCATGATCTATTCTAAGTCAAATTATGTGGAACACAAGCACATTATCCTAGTGTTTATAAGGAAGGTAAACATACTAATTTGTAATAAAGCTAGTTGAATATGAGCATTCATGGCAACATCATTTAAGAGATTGCATACAAAATGTTTAAGCATACACTAAACACCATCCTTAGCAATCAACAAGTACCCAAAAACAACTACAAGTGAACAAATATCACATAGCATCATATAACAATCGCTCGCATCAAAAGGGTAGGCACAAAATATGAATACACATAATACACATAGATATAATTCCGAGGGAGAAGAGAGAAAGAGTACAAGCACGAAGAAACATAAGGTGAGTTATAGGGAATGCACAACCAAGAAGACTTGAAATGAAAGCTTCAAAGTTAACTATTAAAGTTACACTACTATCCCGCATAATGGGCTCAAATGTACCTAGAGTACCCAATGTGTGAACCTAGGCTTTGATACCAGGTGTAACGCCCCGCCTAGGAACCCCATAGGACAACACACACTATGTCACATTAATGAAACAATTTTTTTTTTGAAATAAATAACAATGAAATGCATAACATAACATAACATAACATATAATTCTAGGTCCTCTAAGGTTCCATGACTATACTACTCACATAACTATTAACCAAGATATTAGAATAATTTCATTTACTACTATGGTAACATAATTTAGCTAATAAGCAAAGTTCATTTTAAAAACATCACATTATATGATACTTCATTATGTATTCCCATAACATGTCATTAGATAAACATCATTAAAGATCATTTCAAAATAGCTAACATATGCAAAATACACCACTTAACAATATCCATTACAAGAGAGTACATCAATATCAGTTACAACATTACAAAATTTACAATAATGCTTCCTCGAGTACATGTGGAAAGAATACATCTGATTACAATAAGAGATACAACTGATATACAATCCAATACATATAGATATAATTTTGTCTGCTCAATCTGGAATAGGATCTAGAGTCCACAAAAGAAACAATCTCCACGCACACAAACATGCAACAAGGATACCCAATGGAGGAAAAAAGCACCAACCTCCCAACCATGTGGAACCCTAAGGTCCACCCCTATGCTAGGAGATAACACAAGGTCCCACTACTTATAGACAGTCAAAAAAGCAACAGGATAATACAATCAGGGGTTACACATGGACTCCAACACAACATCACTTGCAACACTAACATCACTTCCAGAGGCACACATAAAATAGGAGGAGAAAATGCAATTAGGGAATGCTAGAGTGAAATAGGGAGGCGTGTCATCACATAGCTTGATATGGGTTATCCCGGCTGATCTTCCTAGGCCTTGACCCCCATCTTGGGTCATCCTAGTAGCCTCTACCGATCCCCGGCCCCCATAAAAAATTATGCAGAATCAACGTACCTTTCATGAGGACAAGGCGGTTGATCTTGTCATTTCAGGCCTTCCCATCTCATCTCAAGCCTAAACGAGCAGTTGAGAAATGAGTGAGGCATACCATTATCTTGATTAATGTGAAATCTACCCTTTCCCCCTAATTCATTATTAATGTTATCACTAGATTAAGAAACTCCCAATAGGTTATCTTGGATAACCACTTTGGCTTTCAATGCCCATTGAGAGCCACTCCCCCTACTTGCAACTAGTAAACCCTACAAATCAAGCAAGGCATTTGCCATCTTGTATACTCATCATAATCACATGAATCCAAAAATAGTGCAAGGCATTGACCTTCTTGCACACTCATCAAAATCACAAGAATCTAAAATAGTGCAAGGCATTGACCCTCTTGCACACAACATGAAACATTACCAAACCACTTCCAAGAGAAACCAACATAATACCATACATACCAAAATACTCCCTCTTAGGCCTCTGGAAACCAACCTTAACAATTTGCACAAATGAATCCCACTTTTAGACAATTACCAAGATCACCCCAATTCCAAAATCACACACATAATTCATTACAAGGAGTCAATAAAACATTGCAAGCATGAAATACATTATTTCCACATTCCATACTACTTATTAACTTAGCCACAACAATTCATAATTAACTATAATATCCATTATTCTAAACAATTAAGTTACATAGTGATTTTACAAATCAACAATTAAATAATTATGAATAATCAACAAACAAAAGATAATCTAATACGTTTATTTTGAAAAATATTCAATTATCTAACTATAAGCAATTCAATTCACTCTACTTAACTTCCCAATTCACTTCCTGACATATTCAATTAATTACATAACAAAGATATTCTTTTACTATAACCCTAATATATATAATAACTATTTTCATAATACAATTTCCACTACACTCTTTCAAATTATAATATGAACATATAAATATGCATACATATACAAACATACAGACATACATACATATACATACATATACATACATATATATATATATTTATCAATAGCTGAATCATAGACATACAAGTCGAATACCAAACACAAGATATTCTCATTGAATATCCAATGTAATTTATTTCCATCGAATACCAAAAGTAAAGAATCGAATACTAAACATAATGAATGTCCATCCATAGAATATCAACCATACTAAAAATCTAATGTAATGCACAACAAGGAATCCCTCACACAACATCAAACAAATATAATGCAGAGATGGAAGTCGTGCCATTTATCATCGAATCCCAAACATAAATAGCCTACCAAGAATAGCTAATGAATTAGAAATCAAAATACCAACATAAACTATCGAATACCAAGCATAAGGAATTTCCATCGAATAACAATCAGAAGTCTCCAAAATAAAATTGAAGGATTCAACATATATGTATCACGAAAGAAATAAATTCGCATTACCAAATATAAATTGCCAAGCATAAAACACAGCCATAAAAATGAATTTTGAGGTATTCAATATCAATTATATGGCATAGGGCTAAAAACACAACATGCAACATCAAATGGAAAATGCGGACTTAGTTTCCAAGGCGCTACAAAGCATCAAACGCCATAAGATAAAACCATTGACATGAATTACAGTAATCAGTTTCAATGAATGAAGCGCAAGGAGGAAATCGCATAACATAGTATCTAATCTATACAAAATTGCAACATACACTGTATTCAATATATAATGTAGGAAAAGAGACTTTTTAACATCAAATAAATCATATCCAGCTAATCCCTAATGCACTATATGCAGTGAGTTCATAGGAAAAGATACAATATCGACTGCCAAGAAAATAACTTATGCAAATAAAAGTATCAAAGCTATTCATAATATAAAGATATATCTATGAAGTAAATTCACAATACATAGAAGCATTGAAATAAATAAAAACAAAGAAATAATTCCCATGCACTACAAGGTAGCGAATCTATAGGGAAATAGAGGAGGCATCTGACAGTTGGAAATGGTTGGGCTATGTGCAGCTTGGTCCATAGACTGACGCTAAGAATAGAGTGGATGGTTTCAACAATGAACGACATACAGTGTGAAAACAAATAAATAAAAAAAGAGGCTTAAGAAACTTGCCAAAGATTAAATGACAGGAGTAAATTGATACATAGTATGCAGTACAATAACTATAGATTATGAGAAAAATTCTAAATGCAAGCGGTGAAGAGTGGCCACACAACAGGATTCAGTGAATAGGCTTTAGAAACTTTCTAACAAATGCATTTACTAGATGAAGGTAGATTTTATCTCATCGAATGCAATGGTTGCAAGATATACACAAATTGGATTAATTAAAATGTTCAAGAAAGCAATTGGTAGATGTAAATAAATAATTTTCTCAAAAATGCAAAGATTATAGGATATGCATAAAATATATTTGCACTAAGATTATAAATAAATCGATTAAATCATTAAACAATCAAAACGATAGCACTATCATAAGAAGAATGAAGAATTATTAGTAAATTTGTTTCCCCAAATTGATTTTCTACAATTCCTTCCTTTGCCTATTCTTCTCTGTTCCTCCCTTCCAAGAATCTACGATGGAATGGAATTGTTTTACATAAATTTTCTTCCCAAAACTTTGAATTGATTTTCTCCCAGAATCCACCATTTCCCCCACAACCACAAGAATATGTAAAATTTTGCAGACCAATTACTTCCTTCCGCAAAACAGAATGTAAAATCCTCCCAAAGGAAAAATATTAAAGAAGAAGGCTATTCATTTTCGAAACAAAAAATCCAATAAAATCTCACAAAATCTCCAAAAAACATTAAGTTTCTTTTTCAAAAATCCGCTCAATGATTTGCATGAACTTGCATGAAAAACCTTTCTATTTCTTTTTACTATTTATTAACTATAACTTTCCATTATAATTCTATTTTATTTTATTTTAATATTACATTACACATTTAATTTATTATAAACTATGATTATTAATATAAATAGATTTATATTTATTTATCATAGAACCTTTCTATTTAAAAACTTATTTTAATGCATCAATTAACCAAAAAGAACATTTATCAAACAATTTTAAATTAAACAACCAAATTCCAAATAACAATTACCTAAACCCTTACCAGGTTCAACAAGCAAGACCAATTGACCACAAACATCTGACAACATTGACGAGGTAACAGACTAGATATTCATCTCTTCAAGGATGATGGCTAGGGTAGGGAACTAAGTGCTATCTTCGATCAACTATTCCATTGGGTTTAAGGCACACTCAAACCTTCCAATTCAGATGGAGTCAATGCCTAGTACCTGCAACTTGCAGCACACAAAATGGTCATGCATATACATATAATCATCACATACCTATTAAAAGGAAATAAAAACATCGTAGGGTTCTCACGAGTGAGAAATATGACATCCTTCTTATTGATGACAATTTTACTTGAAGCAACAAGATGAATAAATTCTTCACAGACAAACCACAATGAGCCTATCCTTCTTGAAAGATATGGAACAAAGACAATCTAAAAGGGGAATCTATTTTAACAAGAAAATATTGACTTAGTTCAATCCCAAGTCTCTGGTAGTCAGGTCTTGACTGTACTAGGTTCGCTCTCAGGTATGATGTGTTATTGATGTTAATTTCAAAGGGAATATGGTTGTTTAAGATCATATATATTAGACATTGAGTTTTCAATTGGATCGTAAGAACAAATATCATGAAATCAAAAGATTTGAAATAATATTTCATGAACATCAACAATTTCTTTGCTATCACTTAAGTAGATTTAGCATTAAGCATTCAAAAATTTCATAGAAAATGAAATATTTTCAATAAATTTCCATTTATTCATCTATTTTTTGGAACATTTTCAAGAATTTAAACATCTATTCTAAAACAAATCATAAAAATACTAAAAAAAATAAAATTCTCCTGATTATTCTCCACACATGCCCCAAAGAATCAACCAAATCAAAGCAAACCGCTTTATACTTCACCAAATTGCTTCACAACTACATATAAAATGGTATGAACTTTTAAAGAGAGGGGTTTTAGTTTGGACACTGAGTAGGTTTTGTATGCACCCTTAAACGACATAGCACACAGTCTTGTTTGGCCAAACTAACAAAACCAAGTACAAAAGATTCATGAGATAGGTAGCTATCTAATTGGCACTGATATTGATCAATTTCTTCGTGAATACAAGTTTTTAGACTCGAATGATTCAGAAAAATAAAAAAAGAACAAAAATTAAAGACGTTTTGTCTCTTCCAACATCCACAAATTTTGAACTTAAAATTAAAATAAAGTAGTAAATAGCCTTTTATAGGAACAAGACCCCAAGAGTTCAGACTTAAATTTTATCTAGAGAATCAGAAATAACAAATCAAAAAGTAGCATGTGGCATATGCTAATTGTCATCAAAATATTCTAGATGAAGTCAAAGCTTTGACTTCGTCAACAACAACACTTTTTCACTTCTTACTACAATACCCAATATTTTTCACAAATCAAGGCTATCAACATCCTTTAGAATACCTCACAACGAACATCTACCAGGACCGAGAATAACCTACAAAACTTAAAACTGCAAAAAAAATATTTTTTCAACACCTCCAGTATCCAATTTTTTCTTTCATCATTCAGGGCTCAAGCTCTGGGATCTTTTCTTTGCCTTTCTTCAATTTATATTCTTGGAAAGCACTCAATTTTTTATGCATATGTTCTTTTTAAATCCCTTGTATTTCCTTCCAAGTGAGTTTGAGCCTAGTGTATTATTCTAATACCTGGAGTATAATATCATTCCTCTACACTTTGTCTTTTTCATATCTAGCTATTGTGTTCTTGCACTGTATAATCTCCTCAATGACCTCCTGAGACAACAACTAAATAGGATCTTTGTTTATTCTTTCAATCCATTATTTGAAGGCTTTAGCTTTTTTACCCTCCTATCCTTGTTTGGGGATCACAACCTTGACATGCTAACATTTCAATAAAATCTTGATCTTTATCAAGCAATTTTCTACATTCCATGGTGACCTTTTCAAATCCTTCAATACATTGCATCAGCATGTCACCTTCCAATTCCAACTGTTTCTTCCATTTTTCTGGCAATGGAAATTCTTGATCTAAAATTACATGTAACGCCCCACCATGCAAACCCCATAGGACAACATAAGACAAACAATTATAGCACAATTTCTATTTTTTATTTTTATGAGTAAACTAACATGCAACATAAATTAACATACAACACTTATAATGATACATTACATGAACAATATCAAATTGATCATTTGGGGTATCATGACTACATTACTTGTGAAACATGAACATCCAAATGAGATCACAAGATAATACCAAGAAAACATACATTTCATTTATTACAAGAGTTTACACCTTTACAATTATTACAATGGTACAATGAGGCTCCCCAACATGAATGAGAATGATACATCAATGACATAGAGGATTACAATTGCAATGAATATAAGATAAGCATCCATGCCAACTCCAATCTGGTACAACTCTGCATAAAATGATCCTCGATTGGGAACCCAATGGGGTGCATAGCACATTCCACCCATGTAGACTCTAAGACCCACCCCCCGATCTAGGAGATGACAAGAAGGACCACAACATAAAACAACCAAGTGAACAAGGCTTAACACAACTCCACAACCCAAAGCCACAATACACATAAGGAACATCTCATAACATCATCAACACATAACCACAACAAAATAATGGAAATCCAACACGACCCAATTTCCAATATCATAGACCAACACTAAATAACCATAATAGGTGCCAACAACAATAAGATCCAAAAGCCATCAAATGAGATCACAGTATCAACCAACAATAAATATCAATGAGCACATCTCATTAGCATCAATAAAGTTACCATGTGTATATATTCAACATCAAATAACTAAAAGGAGGCTCCAACAATAAACATAAAGAAACAATTGCCTTAATATACATAAGGTATAGCCACTTCTAGAGGTTCAAGAACAATAGGGGGAAACAACCAACAAGGAAAGAAAGGTTGTTAAAGGGAAGAGTGTCATCACATAGGTTGCAATGGGTTACCCTAGTGTAACCTTCCTAGGCTTTTGGACTACCTTGCCACCTCTACCAGCTGTCAGAACCCAATGCACGCTATGTTGAACCAACATACCTCTCATGAAGACAAGGCAGTTGGTCTTGCCATTCCAGGCCTTCTCATCTTATCTCATGCCTAAACAAGCACTTGATCCATGAAAGAAGCATCCATTATCTTTTATTAATATGAGATACTACCCAAACCCCCTAATTAATTATTAGTGTTTTCACTTGATTAAGAAACTCTCAATGAGTTACCCTGGCGCCCCTTTGTGTGTCGGACCCCCATTGAAAGCCACTCTCCCTACTAGTAACAAAACTCAAAAACCACTAATTGGGTAAGCCACCATGCACAACATAAAAAGCCGCATGAATATTCAATCAACTTCCAAGTGCAAGGCTAAGACCCACATAATCATAAATCAAGTACTTAAGCAAGTGATCATAAGGAACCAAAATGAAAAGTCAAACATAAAGAAACAATTTCCCCAACCTTAGGAAGACTAATAAATCATTAACACAATGTTTCCCCATCAAAGTGGCATCAGTACAAGGAGATCTTCAAACTACATCAAAGACTATCATAACAAACTCAATATCAAATTCAATAATCAAAAGTAAAAATCAAACAATAGGGCATCCAAGGGAGATCTCAATTTTCTCCTCACATGATACCCAACCCCAATAACCCAACAACTTACAATTTGGCTAATAACAACCATGAAAACAATTTCAACCAAGCCATTTGCAACTCAGATTGCTCATTGCCACATTCAAACACAAATAATAAAAAACAAAGTCAACCTAAAAGCCATGATTGCACACATACTTCATCACAAGGAGACGATCAACAAGTTCACCCAAATTCCACTAATTCCACACATTACTCGACAAGATAATTGATGAAATAATTTGATAGAGGCATTACTTTCACATTTCTCATAACTCTTTAACTTAACCACACGATTTATTTAATTGGGTCCTCACACATTAATGCATAAGTGAGTTTAATGATCTTTATTTTAAGTAACCAACTACATAATGAACCTACAAGTCATTAATACATACTAAGATTCTAACTAAGAAGGTCAAAATGTAAAAACAAAACATATAAGAAATAATCCAAAATACATTCCTTCGACTAAATAAACATACTTATATTCACATCACTGAACTTACAAAAGATGTGTACCTTCAAGTCTTTTATCGACATGCCTTAGTAGCTAGATCTCAAGAAATATCAATGTTAGATGGTTAAATAAAGAAGTACAATACAATTAATACCATTGAGAAACAATTATTTGTTAGTAAAAGATAGTTTGTTTATTTCCTTAACACCTCCATCCATTCAATTAAATAGTCATTCCTAAATTATTTAAATACAATTATTCTTCCCTTTATTTATAATAAATTATTATTCCCTTTATTTATAATAAATTATTATTTGTGATGGGAGTAACTAAAATTATAACCTACCCAAGGACTCTATTCTCAATTGGGTATACAACATTTTACTATACACACCTTCTAGTGTATCATTGTTTCCTTCTTAATATTAGGAATTCATTAGATTAAGAAACAATACAACACAACATTCAAGGACTTGAATGGTCTAAATATTAAGAGAAATTGTAATAAAGACAACATTATATTGCTATAAGAACATAGTCCATCAACAAATTTCATTTTCCATCTACTAATAGTAATTATGCCCTATACTAGAATAAGGGTAACTCTTTATCCCATTCAAATAGAACTAGAATAATAATACACTTGTACATTTCACTCAATACTGATATATTTGTTATTCATAATATCTTGCATATAGAAAAAAATGTAAAGGTAAGTTGGGTTCCTTAGCATTTTCTACATTCAATAATTTACAAAAAGTGATTTGTTTGGGTTAATAAACCTAAGACTAATTTCAACATCTTGGTTTATGAGAGAATCGTTTTCCTTAATTAATTTCCTAAATTATATAACTAGTAACATCAAGGGAAAAATTATTTCAATTTTCTATACTCCTAATTAATGTAAATAATTTAATCTTTCTTTTGTACTATTATTCCGCACATTTACTCTTAAATCTCTTAACAATTCAAAGACAACACTAAACTTAATGCCTAAATTTATAAATAAGCATCCATATATATATATATATATACATTAAGTAAAAGCCATACATAGAAGTATCCTTCATATGAAATCAAAGTAAACAAAATAAGGAATACCAAATATAGACAACACCGTCAAATACCAAATACTAATCAATTCCATCAAGTTTAAATTGAAGTGTTTAGTATTGGTTATACAACACAGTGATATACACAATAGGATATTGATTACAAAGCATCTGTCATGTTCATCGAAATAAAACTCCATTAAAAGCATACAATAAGCTCGCCGAAATATAACACAATACATTGCATGTTAAATATGATCGTAGGAAGAAGAGGGTAAATCAATACCGAAGAGACTTAGTTAAATACCCACAAAATAAATTGCATGCCAAAAAATATCAACATGACCTCAAGTTATTACTCTGCGATGAAATCAGAAAGGCAAGCAAGATATACAATATAGCCATTGGAAGACAAAACTCAAGAAATTGTTTGCAGGGAACTCTAACTTTTAAGTGAGGCCTTCTAAGAGTGTATTCACATCTTACCAAAAAGGAGCTAAAGATTAAGGAAAAGACAATGAACCTTACTCAAAGCAATAAGTATACAACAAATTCCAACTCCTAACAAGCACCAAATAGATTGTTCCAATCAGCATTTATTCTCTAAAACACAATTTTAATAGGTAATCCATTGGGAATTAAAATTATAGGCCATATAACAAGATTATCGGCCAGCGGAGTAGCTGCAAGGTAGTGGCAATGTGGGGAGCAAGAGGGTGTCGCTAGAGAGGGCTACACTATTGTAAGCCTTGAAAATGATTTAGAACTTTTAACAAACACAAAAAGGCAAGTGTGAAGAGGTTCAATTAGGAAGGAGATTGATGAGAGATAGAAAAATTTAAAGATATCTAGGTGCAGTTTGATTGAAGGCCATATAAATGGTACATTAGTTGTTTGACATACGATAGGGAAGACTCTTGTTTCAATCAATCACTTTCTCTTAAATCGCATTCATAATGCAATCTAGTACGATCTCATTATTGCAGAGGAGACTAAGGTGCAGCCAGACGGTGCTCAATAATGTCAGTCAAGATCAAGCCCACAGCCTCAAGGTTTATAGCAATACTCTAAAAAATTCTAGGTATATACAAAAGGATTGCGAAGGCGATTCGCATAGTGCAGGAGAATCAATGAAGTGACCCAAAAGGAAAAGAAAAGACCTCACAACTAAACAAAGTAGTAGATTAAGTGAATCTAAGGCACGAGGGTCATAAGATCTCGGTTACGAAACCTTCTAGAATACATAAAATAGAAAAGAAACTTTTCACAATGAGAGAAGGAAGTCTAATGCCGAAATAAGGCCAAAAGGATCAAATTCATTTCACATAGGGAGAACAAATCAAATTACTAAACCACAATAACACCAATCAGCTACCTTGTTCTAACAATATTCCAAATACAGATCCTCTCTATTATCTAAAGAAGTGCACGTAGAGATGTTTAAAAGAATCTAGAGATTCGCATGAGGAAACACAATATCAAGCACCATACCTTTGAGTGCTCATTCCTAAATTTTTGTATCTAATACTACATTCCCCTGCTACTCTCTTCCTAGCCTTCTCCCTGCCACCATAAGATATCCATCCTCCTCCCAAAACTCGAGTACTCATAATGGCTCCTTAATTTCCTTTTCCACCATCGACAATTATGAAAACATTCAATGCATGTGCTCCTTCCCTCTCTTCCCGTTTCTAAAAATATCCCTCCAATAACTTCCCTTATGCTCAAATCATTTATTATGTCATTGCATTGAGGTCAATTTATTATATTATTATCTATTTACATTTATATTTATTTTATTATAACTTCTAATAATATGAAAGAATTTATTATTTTCTTTATTCAAATCATAAATTTAATTTATTTAAATCCTACAAATCATTAATAATATTTTATTTGATCAACATCTCAAAGGTATTAAAACTTTTATTTAATTTATCACAATACCTTTAACCATATTAATCTTTTATTGTGATGTAATAATTAGTAAAAACACAAATCAAACAAATTTGAATCAATTCAACAACATACCAATCAATACCTGACTTCACAAGCGAGTCAGAAAGCAACACAAAGACAACACAAATAGAGGGGCACTACCTCTTCCCCCACAAGGATTCAACTTACTCCTAGAAGTCACAAAGTAAAACATATGCATTCACAAGAAATCATCACAAGCAATCATCACTACAACCAACCATGTGACAACACCATTAAATCAATTAACATAAAAATCAAAGAAGACAACTGACAAGGATAACAAACTAGATAGACAGGTTACCAGACATGTACTCATCCTCATTGAGGATGATGGCGAGGTTGGAGAACCTTCTTGTCAACTCTGTTTTCCTACATCATATCCATTAGGTAATTGAGGCATGATCAGACCTAACACTACAGGTGGAGTCGATGCATGGTACCTATAATCTGCATAAGAGAAAATGTTGTGTACAACACATATATACCTCTCACGAATGAGTGATACGACATCTTCCTTCTAACACTTAACAATCAATAAGGCATCATAGTCAAATCTAATAATATCATTTGTAACACAAGTTAGCACATCATCATGCAACCCTAAGTAAATCTTCAAGTAACACTATAAACAACATCATGTAATAGTCACTAAATAGATACATAACAAGCATAGTCATAAATTCACATGAAGTACACAACCAAATTAATCCAAACACATGATTAGCTCCATGTATCATCATAACAAAAAAATTAGTCTATAATGTCATGATTATCAAAATCAGGTGAAATGTCATCCAAATCAAATCCAAATTGTGAAACAAGAATAGACAAAGTCTCAAAGTACATACTTATCATACTAAGTATTAGTCTAGAGAAAGTAACATAGTTCAAGAGTCCAAATATGCAGTAAATTCAATGCCATTACAAAATAGAAAACACAAATTATCACTTCAAAACACACATTCTTCACACACACACACACCAAATTCCTTTCACCGGGAGCCACAACACAAGACTACACAAGGGTCCATAATGCATCCTCGGTAGGAAAAATATCAGTGCATTGCACACTACACCAAGGGTCATATCCTTTCCACTAGTTTTTTGCACCATTGGACCAACACCACCAAAGGAAAAACTCAGGTTGCTAAGTGAGGATGCTACAAAATAAAATATGTAACCTCAAGAGTATGAGCACTAGGTGAACGTAATGGGCTCATAGCGCCCAATGTATGAACATGGGCTTTGATTCCAAGTGTAACACCCCACCATGCAAACCCCAAAGGACAACATAAGACAAACAATTATAGCATTTTTTTTTAATGAGTAAACTAGCATGCAACATAAATTAACATACAACACTTATAATGATAGATTACATGAACAATATCAAACTGATCCTTTGGGGTATTATGACTACATTACTTGTGAAAGATGAACATCCATATGAGATCACAAGATAATACCAAGAACACATACATTTCATTTATTACAAGAGTTTACACCTTTACAAGTATTACAATGGTACAATAAGGTTCCCCAACATGAACATGAATGATACACCAATGACATAGAGGATCTTACAACTGGAATAAATATGAGATATAGCATTCATGCCAACTCCAATCTGGTACAACTCTACATAGAAAATCCTTGGCTGGGAACCCAATGGGGTGCATAGCACGTCCACCCGACCATGTGAAACCTAAGGCCCACCCCCCATGCTAGGAGATGACAAGAAGGACCACAACATAAAATAGTCAAGTGAACAAGGCTTAACAAGACCATGAATACCATGGTGGAGAACCTGAAAAAAGCCCATCAGGTAAAGACTGTTGTGTTTCTTGATTTGGACAAAGAGGAAGGGCAGCCATATAGTGGGGGGTCGAGCAATAGAACCAGAAAAAATTTGAAAAGGAAGGCAGACCAAGATTTAGTAAACATCTAGGAGATCAAGAAGTCCGCACTTAATATGAATAGGTTGGAGCAAGAAGCGACAAAGATCCTCAGGAACCTAGCCTAGGGGTTGGCTGTTTTGTGGTTTTTTATCAGTTTTTTGGCTATGTTGCCCTAGTTTCTTGTGTTTTCTTTTTAGTGGGAAGCTTTTTGTTTTTGTTTGTGCTATGTTAATGTTATATCCTTCGCTATCTGATTGTTAAGGGTTTCAAGACCTCTTAAAAAACTGTTTGTTCCTTAATAAAAAACAAGACTCCACAACCCAAAGCCATAATAAACACAAGGAATATCTCATAACATAATCAACACATAACCACAACAAAATAATGGAAATCCAACAAGAACCAATTTTCAATATCATAGACCAACACTAAATAACCATAAGAGGTTCCAAACACAATAAGATCCAAAAGCCATCAAATGAGATCATAGTATCAACCAACAATAAATATCAATGGGCACTTCTCATTAGCATCAATAAAGTTGCCATGTGTATTATGCAACATCAAATAACTGAAAGAAGGCTCCAATAATAAACATAAAGAAAAAACTACCTCTATATACATAAGGTGCAGCCGCTTCCACAGGTTAAAGAATAATAGGGGAAAACAACCAACAAAGTAAGCAAGATTGCTAAAGGGAAGAGTGTCGTCACATAGGTTGCTATGGGTTACCCTGGTGTAACCTACCTAGGCTACCAAACTACCTGGCCACCTCTACTAGCCGCGGACCTCCATGCACAGTATGTGGAACCAACATACCTCTCATGAAGACAAGGTAGTTGGTCTTGCCATTCCAGGCCTTTCCATCTCATCTCAAGTCGAAATGAGCACTTGAACCATGAGAGAGCCATCCATTAACTTTTATTAATGTGAGATACTACTCAAACCCCCTCATTAATTATTAGTGTTTTCACTTGATTAAGAAACTCTCAATGAGTTACCCTAGCGCCCCTTTGTGTGTCAAACCCCCATTGAAAGCCACTCTCCCTACTAGCAAAAAAGCTCAAAAACCACTAATTGGGTAAGCCACCATGCACAACATAAAAATCCACATGAATATTCAATCAACTTCCAAGTGCAAGACCAAGACCCACATAATCATAAATTAGGTACCAAAGCAAGTGATCAGAAGGAACCAACATGAAAAGTCAAACATAAAGAAACAATTTCCCCAACCTAAAGAAGACTAATAAATCATTAACACAATGTTTTCCCATCAAAGTGGAATCAGTACAAGGAGATCTTCAAACTACATCAAATACTATCTTAACCAACTCAATATCAAATTCAATAATCAAAAGTAAAAATCAACCAATACGGCATCCAAGGGAGATCTCATTTTTCTCCTCACATGATACCCAACCCCAATAACCCAACAACTTACAATTTGGCTAATAACAACCACAAAACAATTTCAACCAAGCGATTCACAACTCAGATTTCCCATTGCCACATTCAAACACAAATAAAAAAAAACAAAGTCAACCTAAAAGCCATGATTGCAAACATACTTCATCACAAGGAGATAATCAACAAGTTCACCCAAATTCCACTAATATCAAATAATTTGATAGAGGCATTACTTTCAAATTTCTCATAACTCTTTAACTTAACCACATGATCTATTTAATTGGGTCCTCACACATTAATGCATAAATGATTTTAATAATCTTTATTTTAAGTAACCAACTACATAATGAACCTACGAGTCATTAATACATACTAAGATTCTAACTAAGAAGGTCAAAACGTAAAAACAAAATATATAAGAAATAATCCAAAATACATTCCTTCAACTAAATAAACATACTTATATTCACATAACTAAACTTACAAAAGTTGTGTACCTTCAAGTCTTTTATCGATAGGCCTTAGTAGGTAGATCTCAAGAAATGTCAATGTTAGATGGTTAAATAAAAAAGTACAATACAATTAATACCATTGAGAAACAATTATCCATTAGTAAAAGATAATTGTTTATTTCGTTAAAACCTCCATCCATTCAATTAAATAGTCATTCCTAAATTATTTAAATACAATTATTCTTCCCTTTATTTATAATAAATTATTATTTGTGACAAGAGTAACTAAAATTATAACCTACCCAAGAACTCTATTCGCAATTGGGTATACAACAATTTACTATACACACCTTCTAGTGTATCATTGTTTCCTTCTTAATATTAGGAATTCGTTAGATTAAGAAACAATACAACGCAACATTCAAAGGATTCGAATGGTCTAAATATTAAGAGAAGTTGTAATAAAGACAATATTATATTGCTATAAGAACATAGTCCATCGACAAATTTCATTTCCAATGTACTGATAGTAATTATGCCCTATACTAGTATAAGGGTAACTCTTTATCCCATTCAAATAGAACTAGAATAATAATATGCTTGTACATTTCATTCAATACCGATATATTTGTTATTCATAAAATCTTGCATATAGAACAAAATGGAAAGGTAAGTTGGGTTCCTTAGCATTTTCTACATTCAATAATTTACAAAAAGTGATTTGTTTGGGTTAATAAAACTAAGACTAATTTCAACATCTTGGTTTATGAGAGAATCGTTTTCTTTAATTAATTTCCTAAATTATGTAACTACTAACATCAAAGGCAAAATTATTTCAATTTTCTATACTCCTAATTAACGTAAATAATTTAATCTTTCTTTTGTACTATTATTCCACTCATTTACCTTTAAATCTCTTAACAATTCAAAGAAAACACTAAATTTAATGCCTAAATTTATAAATAAACATCCTAAATAAGCATCCATAAATACGTAGAAGTATCCTTCAGATGAAATCAAAGTAAACAATAATGAATACCAAATATAGACAATTAAGTCATCAAATACCAAATATAAATCAAATCCATCGAGGTTAAATGAAGTGTCCAATATCGATTATACAACACAGTGATATATGCAATACGATATTGATTACAAAGCATCTATTATGATCATTGAAATAAAACACCATTCAAAGCATACAATAAGCTTACCGAAATATAACACAATACACTGCATGTTAAATATGATTGTAGGGAAAAGAGGGAAAATCAATACCGAAGAGAATCAGTCAAATACCAACAAAATAAATTGCATGCCAACAGATATCAGCATGACCTCAAGATATTACCCTGTGATGAAATCAAAAAGGAAAGCAAGATACACAATATAACCATTTGAAGACAAAACTCAAGAAACTGTTTGTAGCGAATTCTAACTTTTGAGGCCTTCTGAGAGTGTATTCACATCTTACCAAAAAGGAGCTAAAGATTAAGGAAAAGACAGTGAACCTTACTCAAAGCGATAAGTATACAACAAATTCCAAATCCTAACAGGCACCGAACAGATTGTTCCAATCAGTATTTATTCTCTAAACAACAATTTTAATACGTAATCCATTGGGAATTAAAAGTACAAGCCATATAACAAGCTTATCGGCCAGTGGAGTAGCTCCAAGGCAGTGACAACGTGGGGAGGAAGAGGGTTGTGTTGGTGTAAGCCTTGAAAAGGCTTTAGAACTTTTAACCAACGCAAAAAGGAGAGTGTGAAGAGGTTCAATTAGGAAGGATATTGATGAAAGAAAAATTTAAAAGATACTTGGGTGCAATTTGATTGAAGGCCATATAAATGGTATTACATTAGCTATTTGACATACGATAGGGAAGACTCTTGTTTCAATCGACCACTTTCTCTTAAATCTCATTCATAATGCAATTTGGTACGATCTCATTATTGCAGAGGAGACTAAGGCGTGGTTAGACAGTGCTCAATAGTGTCATTCAAGATCAAGCCCTCGGCTACAAGGTTTATAGCGATACTCTCAAAACTTCTAGGTACATGCAAAAGGATTGGGAGGGTAATTCGCATAGTGCAGGAGAATCAATGAAGCGACCCAAAAGGAAAAGAAAAGACTTCACAACTAAACGAAGGAGTAGATTAAGTGAATCTAAGGTGAGGGTCATAGGATCCTAGTTATGAAGCCTTCTAGAATACATAAAAGAGAAAAGAAACTTTTCACAATGAGAGAAGGCAGAATGTAGAAGGATCAAATTCATTTCGTATAGGAGGAACAGATCGACTAAACCACGATAACACCAATCAGCTACCTTGTTCTAACAATATTCCTAATATAGATCCTCTCTATTATCTAAACAAGTGCACGTAGAGATGTTTAAAAGAATCCAGAGATTCGCATGAGGAAACACAGTATCAAGTAGCATACCTTTGAGTGCTTGTTCCTAAATTTCTATATCTAATACTATGTTCCCCTGCTACTCCCTTCCTAGCCTTCTCCTTGCCACCAGAAAATATCCAGCCTCCTCCCAAAACTCAAGTGCCCATAATGGCTCCTTAATTTCCTTTTCTACCATTGACAGTTACGAAAACATCCAATGCATGTGTGTCTTCCCTCTATTCCCATTTCTTAAAACATCCCTCCAATAACTTTTGTTACGCTCAAATCATTTATTATGTCATTGCATTGAGGTTAATTTATCATATTATTATTTATTTACATTTACATTTATTTTATTATAACTTCTAATAATATGAAAGCATTTATTATTTTCTTTATTTAAATCGTAAATTTAATTTATTTAAATCCGAAAAATTATTAACAATATTTTATTTGATCAACATCTCAAAGGTATTAAAACTTTTATTTAATTTATCATAATACCTTTAACTATATTATTCTTTTATTGTGATGTAATAACTAGTCAAAACACAAATAAAAAAAAATTGAATCAATTCAACAACATACCAGTCAATACCTAACTTCACAAGTGAGTCAGAAAGCAACACAAAGACAACACAGACGGAGGGGCACTACATTACATTTCTTTGTATTAATTCTTGGACATCCATTTGTATGAAAATTTCAACATTTCACCTTTCATTATTAACCTATTCCTAGAAAAACCTGCATTCACTTCCAAATCTTTTGGATTTATCTAATCGGAGGTATGCTTCCTTATGCTTCCCTATTGTATCTATAAGGAATTCTTTCCCCTACCTTACCCAATACTCAATCCATTATTCAAATACATTCATTTTGTGGCAAACTGCTACAATTGCATCCACCTATTCTTGTGACATTAGTACTGGATGTTGGGGCAATTCAATCTATGCTTGACTAGATAGGGTTAGTGATTTTATAAAATGTTCCAAGGTAGCAACCCATTCTTTCAATTCTCTTTTCTTCTTTTTATATTTTTCTACTCTAGCAATAGTAGCATCCAGATTCATCTTTATTTCTTCCAACTCTTGCCTCCAAGATGAGTGTCCAAGATTAATACTTGTTATCTTGTACTCCTTAGGCATTATTTCATGTCTATTTTTGTTAGTTGTTGGAGTAGCTATATGGATGGTTTTTTCACCATCTACATTTCTCCATCACTTGAAGCCTGTGTAGCTTCTTCCTTCTCAATCTCAACTTCAACTTGGTCCTTTTCTAATTCTTCAAAGACCTGTGACTCTCCATTATCATTTGGAACATTCCCAAACGAAGGTTGGGAATCAAAAGCATCTTGAATAATTATTTCATCAATAGGATCCTACTCTACAATCTCCCTTGTTTCCATCTTAAGGATATCAGGGTTCCCCACTTCTGAGGTGAGTGTTCCTTGTATAAATTCTTCTTCAACATTTATAGGAGTGGACCCTATATTTGGAATTTCTTCTATCACTAGTTGTACCATGGTTTTATTTTTAAACTTCTTTTCTTTTACTTTCTCCCACATGGCACCCCATTTATCCATATGTTCTTTAATTCTAGCTTCATCTACCTCATAAATTTCATCCAAAACCATAGGAGTTCCTCCTAGTGATTATTTTGTAGTAGCCATGTTAACTAAAGGAGGAGAAGTAAATAGTGTTATAGCCCTTTGAGATGCAGATCTGGTCTATGTTCCAACATTTTCTATTACTCCTGCTTCTTCATCAATAACTGGTTTAGTATTTGGTTTTGTTGTAGAGGGAGATGCACCTTTAGGTCTTACTTTTGATTTATCTTTACTTGATTCTACATCTTTCTGCTTATCAGATGGCTTTACTGGAACTTCTTGTTTTGAAGCTTCAAGGGTTCTCTCTTCAATCCTTATACCAAGAGTTTCCTTAGGGTCCCACAATACAAGTTTACAATTTTTTCCAAACTAGACACTGAACTCATGTTTTCTAACTAAATTTTCACTTTTGGGCACCTATAGCGAATAAACCATGAGGAACTTGAAGATGATGCAAACTAGTGATTTGTGGCATTTTTTTTGGAGATTCTAAATATATTTTTTTCAAAAAATTTGGAATTATATTGCACTTCTATTTCCATCTCCTTCAAAAACTAATTTTTTTTAGTAAACACCATTTTTAAGGAGTGACACTCACCGTACAACACAACTTTTTTTTCATGAAGGATAAAATTCTATTTTTTTTGAATTTAGATTTGTAACTATGATATCTAGTGCTTCCAATTGATTTCATAGTGTTTTATTGAATATTGTTTCCTTAATGAAGCTTTGAAGTCAAACCAATTACAATTCTCAAGTTTTGAAGTCAAACCAATTACAATTCAAACATAGGCAGACCGTATAACACATAAAAAAAATTGTATGTATCAAATTTTTATTTTTTTTGTTGGATCAAGAACTTCAATATCTAGTGCATGCATATTTATTTATTTATTTATTTATAATCTTATATTTTTCCACATGTGCAGAACATAAAGCTTGATTTTTAGAGTAAAAAACTACATTCACAAGAAATAAAAAATAAATATAAGGGTATGTGTAGAACCATCATGGAAAAAACATGCCCTTAAGTGGCAAAAAATTCAAAAAAATCAGAGTTAGGCAACTTGACATAAAAATTTGAATAAGTTATCTATATTATTTCAAAAGTATGTAAGAATAGAATTTGTAGCAAATTGAATGTAGTTGCTAAACTACTAGGTTTAATTTTTAAAAAACAAAATCTATTTGGTGAAAATTTGAAATTTCAATGCAATAATATGCAAATTTCAGGGAAAAAATAAGAAGTAGGTGTCTGTCTGACCACCCTAACCATAATAAAATGATAATATTCTTTTATAATATTTTAGATATGAGTAGAGGACTCATGTCCCGATGTGATGCATATTTTTTTGTAATTTTTTTCCAAGTAAATAATTAATTATTATTTTTTAATACAACTTTAAAAATATAAAAACTCGACGCCTAACCACCTTAACTTGGTCAAAACTTCATGAAATTCATTTTTTTTAATTCTATAGTATATGAAGCATAGAGTGTGACACATGTTTTGGATTCAAAAATTTGATACCATTTGAAAACTATAGATGTTTTTCAATCAACCTACAAATCAAGACTTTAGTTTTAATTCAAATAGAAAATGAATAATAATTATTTATTAAATTCAAAGTAAAGCATAATTTATATTGGTGGAAAGCTGAGAATATCCTTTAAAAACCCTTTTCGTTTCATTAAATTTGGGTTAAAAAAAAGTCATCAGTTGCATACCCTACAAATAACGATCATATCGCCACTTTTTGGCCCATCATGATCCTGCACATACCCATAATAATAAAATTAAATTTATTTAAAATTATACTTTTTGGGAAGCTTATAATAAAGACTACATACTTACAGAAACTAAATTTTAAATTAATTCATTTGATCCCCCAAAAGGTAAATCAAAAGTGGTTTTTTATCAACATTTTGATAGGTGTAAAGGAGACTTCGTTATAGGTATGATTTAAAACTAGCGGGGTTCTATCCAAGGGGGTTTGATCTAAGGTAGTTTGATCAAACCCTCTTCAATTGGAACTATTTAAATGGAAATTTTTAAGGATTTATAAATCATTATATTTTCCAAAAATATGTGATTTCAACAAAAATCAGAATCTCCCAGAAATTGTAAACCAACTTTGTGGGATCACCCCTTACTAGTTTTCCTTTTCTTCCTAGTAGGTTCCCCACTCTCAAATGCAGTTTCATTTATTTTTCTTCTTCTTTTGTCCTATAAGAATGTGGGTTCAACTCCTCTTTCTCTTAAAGCTTTACAAAAATCATTTATCCAGTGTTGAGTGTGTAACAGAACTAGTGCAGAGAACTCATCAATTGATTTAATTTCTTCACCTTCATAATCTAGGTCTAGAATGGGTTCATCATACACTATGTCTTCATTATAAGCTCTATTCAACACTTCTTCATCATCCTCTTCCAATTGATCTAGAATTTCATGAAGCATAAGGATCTGAGCAAATTTTAAAGACAATCTTTCATAGTTTCTTATTCTTACCTTGTGCTCATCTTCACAATTAAGCCAATAATATTCTAGGTGTTGGACATGAGCACAGTAACTAGCTATGGCCTTGGAAGTATTCCCTTTGGGATTTTAATACATTCTTTGAAGTGGAAAATTCTCAAAATTATATGTTCTTAGTTCTTCTTCACACAAGTCAGACACCCTAATTACATTGCACTTATAATTCCCTATCACAATAGGAAATCTGAAAGAAGCCTTCTTGTGAGCTTTGTTATAAGAGCTTGAGATGGTTTTAACTATCTCACCAATTCTAATAAAGCATCTTTTTTTATGTTGGATACCTGGGTAGCATGAAAGGATGTCCATCAAACCCTTCTATCCTAATGTAGGAGTAAGTGGGGTACTTAACATACCAGCCTCCCATTGGTCTAATGAAACTTTGTGCCTCCAAGGACAATCTCTTGGCTTTATCACCTTCCATCATTCTAACCAGCTTCATGGAGAACACATCATTAACTCTCCTATAATTCTCTTTGTATCTATGGATATTGATCTAGGGAAAATGAGCATATATCAAACTGTTTCTGACATCCCTACCCAGATTACCAATCTTTTTCAACCCATGTTTGCTTGCCCTCATGGCATAGGAATAAATCACATATGAAGATATATAAAAAAAATATTGTTTTTGGAAATGTCGTTATCTATTCATATAATTTGTCACTAATAAACTTTCCCCAATGCATTTGCACGAGATTTTCCATCAGTCTGGATATTATTACAAATTTCTAGGGTTCAAATTTACTAGCATCATGTAAACCAGCTATCCTACTTAGCAGAGTTATAATATCTTGAATATCTTGGTTGAACATAGACCTTTGAATTACTTTGGTTTTTGGTGTAATTGGCTCTTGGCACCATTGGGTACTCATAATTTCTCTATTGCGGGCTTCAACTTTCTAATATCTTTTGGCCTTTGCTTTCATATCAACATTATACATTTGAGTGAATACAAGAAGCCCAAATGCATATATAATTCCTTTCTGTGAGAGGTCTGCATAAATTCTCCCTTCCTTTTCAACAACTCTTTTGTTTGGATTATAATAATTCATGCATTGCATAACCAATTCAAGGGCCTCCATTGCTAGCAGAAACCCTCCTGCTAAAAGTAACCCACTTGTTAAAACATTTACAACACACCGAGAAGCATTTTCCTGTCATACCTAAGTGAGAATTTCAACATCAAAATACCACCCCATATGAGTATTTGTAACTACCACATTGATTGGTATGGCTTGCGAATTGCAATATTTATATTCATCTTTTGCCCTTATGTTAGAAGTACTCATTTTTGCTGGTGTGTTCTACATTTTCAAATGTGTGTCTTGTGTGTGAGTTAGGGTTAAATTTAACCAAATTTCTTATAATTTATAAAACTTTAAATTCACCTTTCAACTAAATTTAAAATCAAACAATAATCAACATTTCAATTTCTAAAGGGAAATACCATCTTTCGAGATTTTCATGTGTGAAAATAATTAATAGAATATTAGTTATCCAAAACATACCTGGTTCTGGTTGACAATGACAATCTTTTTAGACTAGAACTTCAAAAACCTTGGTAGCTATGTTCTTAGTTTCACAAAATTTACCTTTCCTTGCACACCAGTATTATTTTGTTCTTTCAATGTCCTTTGCAAATTTGCAACATGATGCAAAGTGGAGTGTTACAAAAGCAATTGCATGCTTAAGGTGGTTCCAAGTACATGGGTAGTTTGCCACCTTCATTAATTACCTATTATAATGCATTAATTTCTTTAATAAAGCTACAATCATTACAAATTAGGGTTCAAATTATGAACACCTAGATTTCTGCATGAACTCACTACTAGAGGAGAAAGATGATGCAATGATCATACGTGGCACTCTGGTGTCACTTTGATCTTTTTGCGAGGCATATTCCATTAAAGATATGTGATCAATTTGTGATCATTGAGATTAAAACATCTAATATCAATTTTTTAGAAATACCTGGATTCGGGAAACTTACATCCAAGCTTCAAAGAAAACCAGAATGAAAGAAAAGATTGGGAACAAGTTTCAAGAGAGATTAAAACATTTCCAAAAAAACTCTCTAATTTTTGAGTTATGAATAAAGGGAATGAAATAAAAATACTGGACTTCGATACAAGAAAAAATGATATCACTAAGATTAACGCTTCCAATCTGGGCTAGGACCAACTGAAGATACAATTCACTTTGATGTAACCACACAACCCCAAGATTTCGATTTCTAGTAATATATTAAACTTCATGACAAGACCAAAACACTGAATCCAGGAAAGAAATAAGAATAAAACAAAGACCAAGAAAAATTGAAAATGAGACTAGTAACCAATCAAGCTACAGAATGACATCAAAGCAAACAAAAGCGAAAGGGAACAAGAAAAAAAAGGGGGTCCACATTTTTCCAAAGGGGAAAATGGGGCATGTTGTGAGACCACAC
Source organism: Sequoia sempervirens (assembly GCA_007258455.2). Taxonomy (NCBI): domain Eukaryota; kingdom Viridiplantae; phylum Streptophyta; class Pinopsida; order Cupressales; family Cupressaceae; genus Sequoia; species Sequoia sempervirens. The sequence continues at coordinate 95,377,596 of VDFB02271358.1, read as the reverse complement.
AACACTTCCCTCCACACTTAAATAGCATTTAAAAGTGTCATATAATATATCAAATAACATCTCGTAACATCAATAATCATAAACCATTCCAAAATATGGTAACACATTCTATTCCTAGCATATTCATAAACATGTCAGAATCATCATCAAAATAATCAAGACTAATCAACATCTAACATCACTATTCCATTAGTCATTAGAATATCCATCAGCATATATCAATATGATAAGCATATCTCTAAACACACGTGATAAGTCCTAACCTAGAACATCACACATAGTCATGAAAATGATCTAAATATATCATTATTAAACATTAGTACATCATCAAATATTCTTAAATAAAAACATTAAACAAGGGCTATCGTAGACATAAAGTATTTACACAAGTCTTAGATAATTTGATATAAATCATCAACAAAGGTTAGTGTGCTAACATCCTATTACATTGTTAACATGTAATCATAAAGAAATAGCACTTAGTCTCGTAGTAAACATTACAATAAACATAACCTATATAAACCTAACATCTTAAAAAGTCTTAAGTATTAAGTCATCTAACATAGTAACATACTGTAACAAATATCATTATAAAATGTTTTAACCACAAGCAAAGAGTATGTGAGACATAAAATGAATCCACAAACATCTAACACAGACATCATAAAAAGGTGAATCATGGAGGGGCACTACACGAGGTCTAGTCTCCCTCCAAACATGTGGTATTGAAGGGCATGTCGTGCCAACATCACCAATCATGTGAAAAAAATTTACTAGGCACACTACAATTTAAAGTGGGGCTACTTGAATCTTTTAGTTTTTAAAAAAAAAATAGATTCCATGTGAAAATGATATATTTTTTTTATAATTTGGATAATTAGTTAAGAAAAAGGTGATACCCTATCAAAATAACTATGTTTTAATACACAAAAAAAAGAATAATTATTTAAAAATATATTAATCAAATGGGGAAAAATTAATCCATAAACTAAAGTTTCAAGTTATAAATATAAAAAATATTAAAGGAAGAAATTACTATATAAAGAGTGATGTCCCATTAGCCTCATTTTTCAACATTTTATTAGCAACTAAATTATAGTGTACATTCAACTCATTTTTTATTTTGTAAAAAAGTAAAAAATAAAATACACTTTTTTTTTATATTTCACTAGTTTACATCATTTCAAGATTCAAAATGTATATGTCTCTTGCTAGTTATTCAAGTTAAAAAATTAGATCAATGTTGGTAATTTTCTATAAATTATGGTACAACTTTAAATTTTCAACCTCTATCATTCCAACCCAAAAGATTATATCAAGCTCTTGAAGAACTAAAAATTAATCCACACTCAATTCCTCAAGGTAAGCTAGAAATTGGAGAAGATAGAAGTAGAGATTGAAAATACCAAGAACACACTCAAATAGATCAAAGCCTAGATAATATCATGACTAGTAACTACAAAGCTTGATAAAAGAACTCTAGACTCTAATTTTTTTGACTAAGTTTAACCTAAGATGAAAAAATTATGAGCTTACAATTAGAGCTAGATAAGCTTAAGCTCAAATTGGAGGGTTATAGGAAAAGGATTGATAATTTATATGAGACAAAATAGACAAGAGTGGTTAAAGAAGTCAAGCTACATTATGAGGGAAAGTGAGTTGTTGAACTCATAAAAATCATTGAAGGAGGAAATTTCTTCCAAGAAGTAAGCAATATAACAACTAAAGAAATATGTACATAATGTTAGGCATTCAATAGGTCATATCCCCTTCATTCAAGAATTGCATGTCTCCAATTATATTAGGATCTCTCACATGGTTGTAAAGATCAACTCTACATTATAATTCATATACTCTAATAGATCTTATGCCCCCATGTTCATTGGATTTGTGTTAGTCCCCCTAATAAAAATACTTTGAGATAGTATAAGTGAATTTTCTATCAGTCAAAATTTTGTCTAAGTATCGCCCTATGTTCTCATCATGTCTACAAAGTTGCAATATATCCTTCAATTTTTAAGTGGGGTGTGTTTGATTCATATTCTTAAGTTTCTAGAATTTGAAAACATTTTATAAATTTGGTGTTGTCGATTCCATCTATATCTAATTCCCTCTTTTTTCTTAATGGGTTGTTGGACTTCATCCTCCCAACATACCTTTCCACCTAATCCCAACATCCCAATCCCTATCCTTGTAAAAATTCTCTAAGTATGCTTGTCAAACTATCGACCTCTCCCTTACCTATGTGTCTTTCCTCCAAAATCCTAACTATTTTTCTTAAATTAGTTTTTGCACCAAAGTTAAATTAGACTTGTGTTTCCTATTGGGAAAATGTGTCTCAACCTTGCAATTACATAAGGTACTGTTGATATGCCAGTGCAAGGGAGGGGGTACCCCCCATGAGGGGTCTAAGGGCCTTATGCCTCGGTAGGTGCTTGGAGGTAGCACCGCAAAAAGATAAATTTTATTTATATTTTATTATTCTAAATCTGAACCCTTCATCATTATGTCTTAGATCTTATGGTCAATATTTATTAGCTTGACTTTCCCTAGAAGACCACCTTATTTTATGAGGGCGTTGTATTATGATTGTGTATTGTGATGTATTTTTGGAGTCTAATAGCGGTCGCGTTGCATCTAGATCTCTGGTTGGTGATACTCTTGCGAGAAGCTTGCTCTACAAGTATATTATAATCTTCATGATTTTTGAATAATATATTAGGTGTCTTTTGGAGTGTGGGCTTTTCTCTTGAAAGGGTTTTCCCCACATAAATCATTGTGTTATGGTATGATATTTATGTCTATTTATGTTTAAGATTTTTTAACTATTGAAAGATATATAAATTTTTGCATTATCCTCCTCTCAAGATTAGTGTAGGAATTTGTTCCACTACCTTAGCTTCCTTACACTTCCCCTACCATTTTCTTAGCATCTTTGAGCTCTAATCCCTCAAATTTTATAGTAAACATTTAAGTATTTTATTTGCATTCAAATTTCAAACTTCCTTTTCTCCCTATAATTTTAAATATTTCCATGCCTGACTATCAGAGTTCCCTTTCCCAAAGTAATGTTTCAATGTCATTCTAACCTCAACCTCCTAATCCTATGTAGTTAAAATTTATCTAATTATTTTAAATAAAATTTTTGAACCATCCCTTATCTAGGTTCCTCATATGGACCTCCTCTAATTCCTAATTGCTAACATATTTAGAATTTTAAACATTGATCATTCTTTAAAGGGGTCTATATTGAGGGTCAATGCAAAAACAAGGGGGTCCAAACTAAGTGGCAATGAAAATTCAGAAAAATGGAGTTAGGAAACTTGACATAAAAATTTGAATAGGTTATTAACATAATTTAAAAAATATGTAAGAACATAATTTGTATAAAATTGAATATAGTTTCTAAGATATTAGTCCTTTTTTGGAAAAAAGTAAATCTATTTGGTAAAAATTTGAAATTTCAATGCAATAGTACTAAATTTTTAGGCAAAAAAAAAAATCAGGTGTATGTCTGACCTATTGATGGGTGTTTTTGCACCTTCTCAACATAGGCAGCACATGAATGCACTACCTCTCTTGAAAGGTATAAATTTGTAAATGAGTTACAAATCACTACCCCAAGGTTTCTCAAGTGTCAGGTCATGTCAATGCTTGGAATCTCTCAGTTGGTTGATGTGTTTTGCTAGTATCACAAGGTGATCTTATGTATGAGTTACAAAGCATGAAAAGTTGGGTCTACAAATGGAGTTTCGAGGTGCTGGAAGTGAATGAACAGTGGCTTCCCACTCAAAACAACAAGCTGAAACCCACTAAGTTCATCTAATTTAGCTTCATGGTGATGCTTGAGATCCTACTCTAACCAATAACTAAAAGAAATACCAAAATGGAAAGGGTTGAGAAAGTTGTTCTAAATCTAAGCTATGAATGAATAGTGAAAATGGAGGCTGCTATAGTAGAAAAACTTCCCTAAACTAAGTTTTTTTGGCCAAGAGGAACTCGCAGTTACACAAAACCAATGCAATCTCCTAAGGTCTATTGATTTTCAGATTGCACATGGACATCATGAACATGCAATTGAACTACTATTGCAACAATTAATAAAGAAGCCCAGGCTAACTTTGCACAACAACTTTTCATCAACAAGTGCCAAAATTATGGGCTAAAAGATCATCAAATACTATAACAGCAATGTCCATTATCACGGCCATTCAAGAAACTAACAACTAAATCTGACATGGAAGTAGAACCATGCATGCATAATGAACAAACTCAAGAGAAACACCCATAAATCATGTAATCTTGCTCTCTATTGTTGTAGAATGCCTTTACACCAGTTCTCCAACCATTTACAAATGAAGGGCAAGCCCCTATTTATAGTTTTCTAAAGCTCAAATGAATGGCTAGGATTAATTCATAATGTGTGGATCAAATTCAATACAAGTTAGGGTTTCACCTACCCCAAATATTTCTCAATTTAAAATAAGCTATTTTGTCATCTTTCCTATTTTTTCTTGTAGCTTATTTTGTCATCTAGTGACCCTAGCATTGTAGCAATTTTGTCTTGTAGTGATAGCCTTCTTTGTTGTAGCTGAAACTACTAAAGGCTACCCTCTGTTTGATGTGTTTGTTGCATCCTTTAGCTAATCAACTGAGCATCATCAGTGATTTGTATTATTGTGAAATAGATTAGCTACCCCCCTGATCCTTCAGAACAACTCTTGATGGATCGCGATCGTTTAATGAAAAGCAAGACAACTCTCCTAATGGGCCTCCCCGACGAACCTACAGTAGCCTTCATAAATCTTCCATTCACAAAACGTAGTAAGTGCGTTCACATATAAATTCAAGTGAATATTAATCACATCCTATGAATCGAGCATTAGATCCATTAATTCATTACCAAAAGATTATAAAATTCATGTTTGGAGCTCATTTGGGCCATAAACATAAATGCAGGTTCAAGGGCGCGGGCTTCTCCTAGGGTGGAAGGACAACAGACAATAGATGGTGGATAGTCGATAGACAAATGATAGATATAAGGTAGATGGTGAATGACCAGTGGACCGAACATGGACGGTGGATGGTGGACAGACGAAAAAGGGTGAATGGTGGACAACCTTCCGTAGGGGCAGACCCACAACTAGTGAAAGGATGGAAAACAGAAGGAAAACGATGAACAACCAATAGATGATGGACGGAAGGTGAAAGGTTGAAGCTTGAAGGCAAACGGTGGATGGCGAATGAATGGCCAACGAAAGGAAAACAACAAATGATGGAAAACCTTCTACAGGGGCAGACCCACAAGCAATAGACAAAAGGTGGAAGGAAGGCAGACAACAGACAACCAATAGACAAAAGGCAGACGAAAGATGACCAATGGATGGTAGATGATCGACAGATGGCCAATGGATAGAAGGTGGACAACAGACGATTGGTGAATCGAAGGAAAATCATGGACAATGAATAGACTTTTGGAAGCGAAAACTTACAAGTGTTGAAAGGATGGTAGATGGAAGGCAGACGACAGAAAAAAGGTAGACAACAGATGGTCGGTAGAAGGAAGGAAGATGGTGGATGGCAGACAGCCTTCCACAAGCAGTGAAAGGATGATAGACACTAGATGGCTAGAAAATGAAAGGTGGATGGTGGATGGCAGATGGTGGGTGACCAGCGGATGGAAGGAAAACAATCAAAAGATAGAAAGAAAATGGTTAGTAGACAGTGAAGGGAAGGCAAAAATTAAATGATTGACGAATAGCCTTTCGTACGGGTAGACCCGCAAGCGGTGAATAAAAGGTGGACAACAAATAGCTAGCGAATAGAAGTCAGATGGCCGATGGACAATAGATGGCAGATGACTTGTGGATGGAAGGTGGACAGCAGATGGTCGGTGGATGGAAGGAAGATGGAAGGCAGACAGTGGACAGCGAACAAACTTTTGTAGGGGAAAACCTGCAAGCAACAGAAGGATAGCAAATGGACAATGGACTGATGGAAAACGACAGACGGTGGAAAACCTTCTATAGGGGAAAACCCACAAGCACTTGACCTAGTGGTTTTACCATCTTGAACCTCAAGTCTGGGATCATTGATAACATCTATGAAATGCACAACTTGGGATAGTCATGAAGGCTTCATCGTTGATCGACAGCGAAAGGGGTAAACAAGTGTGGAGTCCACAATGGAGGGGGAAGTTAAGGGTCATCTGCCCTTAAAAATGGCCTTGAGAACACGATGACCCACACATTATGACTGGAAAAGGAATTCCCGTTGATGACAATGGAGGGACGACAACCCATAAAGGAATTCTCGTGGACAGTGGCAGAGGGTCGACAACCCGCAAAGAAATTTATGCAACTTCCCAAAACTTACTAAAACCTTGGCAGTTCACTTAGGCATCATGAAAACATCCCAAATCCATAGGCAACTTGTCCCCAAAGTCAAAAAATGAAGGAAAAGGTGAAGCAAGCGAGTGGGGACCAAGTTAGTAGGAGAAAGGCAAAAGCAAAAAGAAAGGGAGTCCCTGCCTTCAGCAGGGCATGTGTGCCAAATATTCACAACATGACCAACCTAAGTACAAGAAAAAAACATATTTTTTGAAATTTTCAATATAAGTAGAGGACACATGCCTAGATGTGCTGCATTTTTTTATTTTTTTTTTGCAAGTAAATAATTAGTTATGAATTTTTTACTAGAAATTTTTTAAAATATTAAAACTTGTCTATCTGGCCACCATAAATTAGTCAAAAATTTATGAAATTCATTTTTTATTTATTTTATCCTATAGTATTGGAAGCATAGAATACATCTCTCAGATTTTAAAAATGTGAAATTGTTTGAGAATTGTAGACGTTTTTCAATCAGCCTATCAATTAGAACTTTAGTTATTTAAATACATGTAGAAAATAAATATCTATTAAATTCAAAATAGGGCATATCTTATATTGGTGGAAATATGACAATTTTCTTAATAAACCTTTTTTGTTTCATCAATTTTGGATAAAAAAAGTCATCAGCCACTTTTTTCTCATATCGCCAATTTTTAGACCCCCATGATCCTACACTATCATTATGAGATTATGAAATTTAGTTTTAGATGTTGAAGCACATGGAGTCATTGTGAGATTACCTCTGAATGATAGAGCATGCACATTTATTTTATTTTATTTTTATGATTGTGAGAGTGAAGAGAGTTTAAAATCCATAGTGAAAGGAGAATCAAAACCCTATAAAGTTAGAAATCAAGTCAATAGAAAAATACTTACAAAGAATGAGCTCATATAGTTAACAATGTCACTACAATCATAGGTAGTTGATAACTCTAACTTGAAGTAGCATAGACGAAACAAAGTGAATTCAAGTAATATTTTAAGGAATGAAGCACTTGTGGAAGCACATAGGTGTTGGAAAGAGAAGAAAATCCCAAGAAGAAGGGGGAAGTAGTAGATTGGATGGTGTTTATTTGTGATAATATTTCTATCCTTGATTTTTCAAAGTATTCTAAAGAACAATTGGACTTTATGAAAGATAAAACCACAGACCAATTGACAATGAGAATTACTGATGTAAATTTTGAGAAGAAAAATAATATTATATATGCATCTTCAACACTAATATCAAAAGAGGGAAATTGTTTTGTCTTTGTCAACTATGCTCTATCAAAGAGTACCAACAACTCATAACTAGATATTGTATAGGGGCTAGAACTAATGAAATTAATCTTACAAGAAGCCTATAATAAAATATCACTAAACTTGAGCTTGTGGCATCAAGCTAGCTTATTATTTGGATAGTTATCATAACTATTAAAGGCATGGGCTTCTTGTAACATCAATTCATGAACAAGAAGGAAAGTCTCAACAAGCTTCAAGAATTGAGAGGAAGGAAAACTTGAAGCATATATTTTAGGATCTATGGTTTCTAGAGAGTTGATGTAGTTATATTGTCCCGGTCATGATTATGATGTGTTGAGTTCTACAACATGTCCAAAGTCAATAAGTAGAGTATATGGAAAAGATTCAAGCCATGTTCTTGAGGGTGTTCCTTGTGGGTTTGAGTTGAGTTCTATTTTAACCATGAAAGCACAACCTATCCTAAAGTATGATGAAGGGAAAAAGCTATAGAGAATTATCATTTAAAATACCTATAAGAATGTAATAATGCACAATGAATTCTCATTTAGAAAGTTGAAGCAAAGGAACTTCTTTAGGTTACCATTTGACTGGCAAAAGATGCATTAGAGGAAAATTTAATGCTTTAATTTGAAAATTAGTACCTTATTCATAAGGTGAGCCAAACTACTCAATTATGGAATGAAAAACACAAATTAATATTGAAGGGTACCCTTTGTAACTACATTCTACCTAGCATGGACAAGGAAGCTCATTTGATATTATCTATGAGAGTGAAAATTTATATATGGTTTTTGATAGCATTGTGCACTACAAATGAAAGGGTATCAAAGGTAGAAGGATGGAAGCCCTTGTCGAAGTCATGTGTGAAAAAACCCTCATGGAGCTAACTAAGCACTATCCCTTGTCCAAGGAAAATACAATACATGTTGAACATCCATAATACTGAGAGGGGGGTGAATCAATATTCCATAAAACCATAATAAAATCCATTTAAACATTATTCTATTTTTTATTGAATAAAAAAGAGAGATCAAAGAAAAAATTCAATGCAACCATACACAAGAACACCAAGATTTCTAAGTGGAAAACACAAAAAGGGAAAAACCATGATGAGGGTTAACTCACAATATATTATATCTAGATAAAAATATTATGGGGCTCACTACCATGACTCACTGTCCTTAAAAAGGCTCACAGCCTGAGTACAAGAGATGGCTCACTGCCAAGATACAATGATAGTGAACTAATAGAATACACCATCAATGTGCAAGGTTTAGTTCTACTAAAGCTCAGATTATGAAGTATTGCCTCACACAATAATCATTCAACAAAACTATACTTATCACAACTAATAAAGTATTTAGGCTCTCACACTTTCTTCTCCTTCACATACACACTTCTCACTTACCTTTCTTTCTCTATCTCATACCTCTCTCATCTTTATTCCTTAAAACATCTTATATATATATATAAGCATATCATGATCATCAATTAGGTTGGCACGATATATGATTTAAGCATTATACCAAGTCGGCTAATATGCACTGAGTCAGTCAAGACTAAAACACAATTCTCCAAACCAACAAATAATTCTCAAAGAAAACACCTTCCAAATCTGAGAGAACATTAATCTCCCATCATACCACCATCAAAGAGACTATCAATCAAAACCGCAACATAAGAACCTTCACCTTAGTAGAATGCAAAGTCTCCCACACATTATGACATACACAGAACAATAGTAAAATATAGAGTTAGACTATGGCAAAGATAATTTTTTTCTCACAACAGAAGATGTCTCAAGATCCAAGGTATAGTTGTCTAAATGAGCCAAGAAAACATGGTTAAGAGAGTAGAGTCATATCAGATCTTGCATTGAATTCTAGACTCAAATACCAACACATTGATCCATCACAAAAGGGTATTATCGGTAGAGAACATGTTCCAATAAACCAAGCAGTCTTCCCATATAGTTATCACCATGTTGACATCAATGAAAACATAGGAGCAAACAACATAGACCATCCATACTTCATGCTCATGTTGCAAGGCTTCCAACAATCTCCCCCTTTGGCATTGTGGCAACATGCATGACAAAAACATTTTCCAACAACTGAAATTGAATACTCTGAATACTCCCCCTATCAAAAAATTTCTTCACAACAATGTTTTTCCTTTGACTCTCTATCTTTTCATCTCTTCATCTCTCCCCCTTTGATATCAATGAAAAAGGAAGGGGCACTAGTATATATGTACATATAAAAAAATGTAGTCAAAAAATATATGAACACATAATTGAATTAACCTGAAGAAGAACCTTTGAGACTCTCCAAGATAGCCTTCCACGATGCTTTACCTTCTTCCCATGAACCTTTTGCACTTACAAGGGTCTTGTAAAATAGCTCAAGCTTAATTAAAGACTCTACACCATCTGCTAGAGTATTGGGACTAATATTGATCTCTAATAACTCACCAATACAACCAAGAGCACTTGAAATAGAAGTATGTTTGAGTTTAAACATTTCTCTGAGTGCCACAAACATTTTCATAACATCTATCCTTTGATCCTGTAGAGAAAGAATTTATCCTGAACCTTAGCAATGCATGACCACCTCTAATTATCTTTATCTTCTACCGACCTATACGTATTTGCTTGAGTGCACAATCAAAACTCACTCAGGATTATCTCATTTCTTATATCCAATGTACAACCAAACCAATCTAGGCAAAATGAAAGTAATTTTTGTGCCTCTTCTTCACAAATTTGTACACACTCCAATTCCTTCATCACTCGACTGTGTGCATTCACACATTTCTCTTTGATACCTTCCAAATTTCCTTCATTAGACTTGATTCTAGTAGATACTTCAAGTCTGGAGATATAAACCTTTAAAGAATCAATCATGCCACAAAGATTTTCCATAACAGAAATAGATGAGTCAAAATTAGCACTAGGTATAACCTTCTGTAATTCTTCTGAAGCTCTCTGAATATCTATTCTTTCATGCTCATGTTCAAGCTCACTTGCTTCTGCAACTTCTTTCTTAACAACACTCTTCCTCTTCTTCCCTATTTTGGTCACGCCACTGGAGGTGCCTTCTACACCAAGATTCTTGGGATTTCCAAAAGAATTTTAGCATAGTTATCATCTTCAGCCTTTGACACTTCATAGTTCAATTCAGATAGCTAAATTAACCTTGATTCAACTACTTCCATGTGACAAAAATATGTAGACACAAGAAAACTTATGCTTTCAAAGTACCTTTCAAAAACACTTACTAGAATCCTAAACCTTTTATTCATCCTCATCTGAAATGTTACAAAGAATGAAACAAGGGTAGACTCTTGTGCATCCAAACTACCAAGATTTATCATGAAGTTCTTGATTTGATAGGAAATAGTCTTTGAATTTGAACATTCTATCCTTCCTATTATTGACAACTCTTTCAAAAAGTAAAAGAGTAAACAGAGAACCAAATTTCCATACTGAAATGTATTCTTCTTATTCTTCTTTATTTCCCTTAAATTCTTCAAAAGATGTATACAAAGTAATTGACACAAGTCATATTCCATACCTCTTTTAACCATAACAACAACAATAGAAACTATAAGGGAATTTTTAGGGATACAAACTTTGTGACCAATGAGCATAGTAGCATACTGTATTAATAGATCAAAAATTGATCTTAAATCAATCTCTTTTTCCTTCAAGATTTGTACTGGTAGCCTCAAATATCTCATTTTTATGTACAAATTTTTGTTAGGGAATTGGTCTGGAGGAACACAAACTAGTTACATCTCTAACAGCTTCTCTGGTAATCAAATATGCTTCATCAATCCATAAAGATTCATCATGAATTATGCTCAACACTATTCGAATGTACTTCTTCTCAAATTCAAACAAGGGAACTTTCCTCCAAACATCCAACTTTTTCTCAACTAACACTTTGCAGGCATCATGCCTTTCTTTCAATTCACTTTCCCAAAGCATGCTCAACTGAACTGATGACATCTCTTCTATCTTAGTAAAAAGAAATTCATAGATATCTTTTATGGGAAACACTCTCAAAGAGATGCAAGAGAATGCATCAACAGACTCTTCTGAAAGATCCTTCAAATATCTTCTCAAATTGACTTGCACTTTATCCACACTATTCACAACCTTTGAATTATCCATAAGAGTAAAAATTAAAGATTGTGCAAACAAGAATACCTCTAAAAATTCCATTAAGAAATATGTAGATATCCTTCCTCCAGAGCTCACTTCAAGTCCACTTGAATTCTTCCTCAAACCTTAAAACTTTGAATTTCCTTCTAAAATTCCTTTGCATGCTTCAACAAAGATACATAGGCCTTTAGAATTATCTAAATTTATTCCTTCCATTCTGAATGATTTTGCAATAAATCCTTCAAGTTGTAGGTAGATTTCCTTGAAGATTGTGTATGCCTTCATCCTTTCAAATTCTGTAGATTTTATCCTTCACACATGATACTAAAAGCTTTCTTAGTTTCCTAACCACATTAAATATACTTTTTTCATGATATGACACAAGTACCTATGAGGGCGTTCATTAAATTTTTTGATGATTGCTCCCCCTTAGCCATTTCTTTTTCTTAGAAATTGATAGGAGTATATGCACCAGAGGTTGGTACAAATAAAACTAATGATTTTGATTCCTTTCTCCAAATCCTTTTCATTTCTTTTCTTGCTTCTTTTGGATCAATGATTTGATCATTCTTCTACGCCAGATAGATATTTTTCTTTCCTCTATTGATACTAGCACTAGGATGTTTCAAATTACTACACTTATAGAAAACAATATTCTTCTTCGCATTTTCCTTTTTATTCAACGCACCAACCTTATATCCATTCTTCTTGCACTTAGAACACTTTTTGGATAAAGAATCATTCATTTTACTTTTGCAATCCTTTGCTTTGTGACCAAACTTCTTGCAAGAGTAAAAAACACCACTGAAAGATAAGTACCTTTTAGCATCATAACACTTGACAACAGTTTTTCTAGGATTGCTTCTAGGATCCTTGATTTGTCTATCTTTGTACCAAGTCCTCTTACCAATATATTACTTCACTTTAGAACTCTGGCCTTTCTCAAACCTTAAACCATTCTTATCCATCACCAATATTCGAGAAGTAATTAATTCATCAAGCATTGTCAGCTTAAATCTTAAATTTGTCTTCAAAACTTCTTTCCATTTCCAGATCAGATCCCAAAATTTATGATTCTTCTTCTAGCTTTAAGCATTCATCCATCTTCCTTTGAATTTTAATTTCCTGACATTTTTCAGTTCTTTTATTTTCATCCAATTGTTGTAGTAGGCTAGAGATAATTTCTTCTCCTTCAACCAATAGATCACATGCTTCAACACTTTTACTTTGCAACTTTTCAATATACTCATGCACTTTTATCAACTTGTCCTTCAAATCTTCCATTTATTCTTAACATTTGGTAGAGACTACTTCCAATGGAAAAAAATTCTTATACTCAAATTTCAAGACCTCCCTCAAGCTGTTAGGCTTCCTCCAAGGGACCAAGCTCTAATACCAATTGTTGAACATCCAAAATATTGAGAGGGAGGCGAATCAATATTCCATAAAACTATAATAAAATCCATTTAAACATTATTCTAATTCTAACTGAATCAGCAAGAGAGATCATAGAAACAAGTCAATTCAACCATACACAAGAACACCAGGATTTTACGTGGAAAACCCAAAAAGGGAAAAAACACAATGAGGGTTAACTAACAATATATTATATCCAAATACAAAATATTATAGGGCTCACTACCAAGACTCACTATCCTTAAAAAGGCTCACAACCCAAGTACAAAAGATGGCTCACTTTCAAGATACAATGATAGTGGCTCACTGCCAAAAGATTGAACTGGTAGAATACACCTTCAATGTGCAGGGTTCAATTCCACCGAAGCTTATATTATGAAGCACTTCCTCACATAGTAATCACTCAAAAAAACTATATTGATCACAACTGATAAATAATTTAGGCTCTCACACTTTCTTCTCCTTTGCATAGACAATTCTCACTTCCCTTTCTTTCTCTATCTCATACCTCTCTCATCTTTATTCCTCAAAACATCTTATATATATACAAGCATATCATGATCATCAATTAGGTCAGCACCATATATGTTTTAAGCATTATACCAAGTCAGCTAACATTCATAAAGTGTAAATAGTCTTCATAATATATTGTATATGTTGAGTTGGCCAAGACTAAAACATAATTATTCGAACCAACAGATAATTCTCAAAGCAAACACCTTCCAAATTTGAGAGCACATTAATTTCCCATCATACCACCATCAAAGAGACTATCAATCAAAACTGTAGCATAAGAATATTCACCTTAATAGAATGTGGAGTCTCCCACATAGTATGCCATACACAGAACAACAATAAAATACAAAGTTAGACTCTATCAAAAATAACTTTATGCTCATAACAAAAGACGTCTCAAGATCTAGGATATAACTATCTGTATGAGCCAAGAAAACATGGTTAAGAGAATAGATTCATGTCATAGCTTGCGGTGAATTCTGGACTCAAATACCAACACACTAAACCATCACAAAAGGGTGTTACCGGTAGAGAACAACTTCCGATAAACTAAGCAGTCTTCCCATATAGTTATCAGCATGTTGACATCAATGACAAAATAGGAACAACCAACACAAACCATCCATACTTCATGCTCATGTTGCAAGGATTCCAACAATACACTGCTCTAGAGAGTGGTTACTATTCAAATCACAACAATCAACACCATGTTAATAGTGTGCTTCCATGAGAAGAGAAACAAGGCGAGGTAGATTTATAGTCATGGAAATTTCTTGACTCTAAGATCAATAAAGTGTCTTGAATATATAAATGTTATTGGTTTCTTGAGGGTTAGAAGGAACAAACAAGATGCATTTAGTAAGCAAGTCATGGATTTATTTGATGACATCAAAGTTCATTTAGAGTCATATGAACTATCCAAGAAAATGTCTATGTATAAAGTGTAGACACTAAAAATTGCACCTCGCTTGCGAACACTATTTTTCTTTGTCAATCCCCTTTCTTTCTTTCTTAATAATTAAATAATTTTAATTATTTAATTAATTCATTTCTTTCATTTTATTCTTTTTGACTAATTAAATAAATTATATTTATTTAATTATGTCAATAATGTCCCCTTTCCTCTATAATTAAATAAATGTTATTTATTTAAATATCATCATCTTTCTACTATAATTAAATAAATGTTATTTATTTAATGGCTTACTAACTTGTCATTTTCTCCCACTTTTCAATTAAATCATTATTTAATTAAAAAGTCAACTTTCCCTCTTCCTCTATAATTAAATAATGTTTTTCATTATTTAATTATTCACTTTCCCTCCCAAATTAAATAATTTTACAATTATTATTATTTTTAAATAAAAGTGGCAAGGCCACTGAAATTTTATTAATAGTAAAGGAAATAAAATACAATTTGATGCTCAATAGTAGAGGAGTAGAGAAAATTCGTAAACCCTAAAATGGGGGTGTATACCAAATGAAAGTTACAAATATAGAGCCCCATATTCAATAAAAAAAACCTCCATGATTACAAAATTCAAAAGAAGCATGAGAGATTCCCTCCATAAGGGTTACAAAAATCTACAAAGATTGATCCACCAAGGAGGAGAACATAGAGAACAAGCTAGAGGAGGCCCATCAGATATAAAAGAAAAAAAGGCCCCAAAATGTCGAGGAGAAACCATAGCCGAAGATCCGGATTATGAAGCCCAAGGAGATATGAAGCAAGAGAAGACTAGAGTGAGGAATTTTGTAGAGGCCGAGGAGAGATAGAGTAGAGGATCCAAAGAAACTGAGGCCTCCAAAATACTTGCAAGAAAACCCCAATAGATGAAGGAGGAGCCAAAAACCTAGAGCAGAGTTAGGAGAACAAAAATAGTGTAGCCAAGAATCTCAGACAAAAAGGAACCGGAATGAAAATCTAAAGAAAGCTCAAAGTGACAAAATTCTTGAGGAGAAGAGAGAAGTCAAGTTGCACTTTTTTCTAATGAGGGAATTTCCACAGGAGGTAGAAATAAAGGCTTTGTATGTGGCTCAATTAATGCATGTTGAATGAGAAATCTGATAGAATAAAACAAATTTTGAATCAGATCACAAATAGAGTTACCAACGTGAGGTCTTAGTCTAAGCAAATTGTTGGTTTAATTAAATGTCTTGTACCTTGTCTTAGGTCATGATTACACCTTAGTTAAGTTTACTTAGGGACCACATAGGAGGTTGTTGGAGATTTGCCAATTTTGGTGGACTTGACATGTCATTACCTCATCATCTCCACCTTTTGTGGTGATTATCACATTATCCCTTTCCACTTTAGGTGGAGTGATAACTTTTCATAGTTGTCCCATGTCATAATATTACGACAATTTCCATAATCTTATGCCCTTCTATGTTCTCACCTTGGCTATATAACTAAGGGGTCTCCTATGTAAAATTCATTCCATTCAATCATCTCATATTATTGACATTGAATACAATTTATTCTTGTCATATTCTATTCTCTCTCTTTTGTACTTTCTATTAGGCCTCTAGATCTTGGGTGGCTACCTTCATAGCCAATTCTTACATGGTATCAGAGCTATTGGAGTGCCTTTAGTTAGTCTTTTGGAGAGATTCTTGGAGGGTTCCATTTTTGGCTTTGTGTTGCCAGTGCATTTTGGGAGCTTGTTGCATAAGATCTGAGCTCACCATTACGTCTGGAGTGTTCGAGATAGTCATATTTTCCTTTCATTTCGTCTTAGTTGGACATTGGAGGCCAAATCTGCAAAGGGTTGAAGATTGGAGGTCGCTACCAGATCCAGGAGCTAGCTACCACTTCGAAGCATTTTCAGCCAAAAAGGACATTTCCATCGTGCTCAGAAGGGCCAAAAAACCCTAAGATTGACTGCCAATTCGTCCAAATCGAAGCAAGTTGTCCGTCAAGGCAAAAAAAAATTATTGGCCAAGTTGTACGACCCAACCATTATTGCAATCGGTACAATTTTTTTATTTTTCAAAAGAGTCTTATTCTGCGATTTTTTTTTTTAAAATATTATTATTATTTTTCTCAGAGTTTTTATTGTAAAGTTTTTTTATAAATAAATAAAAAAAAAAAATTTGCGTACCCTGCGTACACAAGGTACTGCAAACCCTATGCAGCAGGGTACTGTGGCTATATTGGTGGATAGGTTGGTGCCACATGGCAGCAGGCCACATTCCCCGTGGGACCGGCAGGCAGCCGACGACTTAAAGAATCTAGCATTTATTCAAAAAATCTGACAACCAATGGACAACTATCAGTGGGCCAAAAAGCAAAATTTTGATGCACAAATCACCGATGGCTCAGATTCCATGCAAAGAATATTCCAGATTCTAGCGGTTAGAATATTCCATCGGCACTAGAGCATATTCTGGGTCCAAACTTCCGGCGGAGGTGACGTGCAAACTGGTAGTCCAAATTAAGCACATGCATAGAAGAATATTCCAGGCCCAGGGGTTTTTTTTTTACAGGCCCGAAGATGTCAAATTTAATGCCATGTAATGATGACATCATCATCGCACCAGTGATGACGTCAGCATTCTAAAAAAATTTTCCCCCCTCACCAATGGGCTTTTTAAATTTGTAGTTCAACTTTGGAAGGCCATATCTTGCTCATTTTAGCTCCCTTTTTCAAGCAATTTTTTTTTATTTGGGCTAATTTTTCATGTACTTCACAGTGGTATACTCGGTTTCTAATTTTGGTGGAGATATTTTCCATAATTTTCAGTTTCTCATCACTGTACTTGTCTAGTCACCATTTTTGCAACTTCTGAGGCTTCGTTCAGGCGCATACGAACTCCTTTTCAAGTGCTATTTTTTTTTAAAGTGCATAATTTTTTGTCTACTTCTTGAATCTGCAATTAGTTTGAAGCAATATTGAGTGGATTTTGTACTTTCATCATATGGTGTTTTTTGGCCTATTTGGCACTTGTATTGCATAGATTTGAATTTAGGTCTTTGCTTATTTGTTCTAGTCTGTTCTCAGCCTATTTTTGGAAATTTGTAAATCAAAAATCATAAGCCCACTTAGCCAAGTTGCAAGTTCCCTATTGTACACGCACTGGATTATAAAGTGTCAAAATCATCTATTTGTGGGGGGGTACCTTAATTGAGTGAATTTGGGGGGGTGTCTCTTGTGTGATTGTGCCTATTTTCTCTCTTGCACTATTTCATTCCATCATGGGTTCATCTAAAGTTCCACTCTTAACTGCACATAACTATGCTACATGGAAAGTGTGTGCATGGAGTAAACTAATGGAAAAAGGTCTAATTTACTATATTGATGGAACCATAATTGCACCTTTAGATCCTAAGGAAGATCCAATAGCATATATATATTAGCTCTTCTCCTTCTTCTACATCATCTCAACATGAAAAAAATAAGGGGCAAGCATTTCTTGTAGTTGCAGATTCCAATTCAGATTGGTGGATCCTTGATTCAGGAGCTTCACATCATATGAATTCTTCCAAGGATATGTTCTCTTCATTTGATTCTTGTTCATCAACACCCATTTTGATAGCCAACAACACTTCTTTGACATTTTGTGGGAAGGGGTCTATTGGCATTGAAGGTGGAGCATTTAATGATGTTCTATGTGTGCCTACTTTGTCAAGGAACATCATTTCCATCTATCAGATTACACATAGTGGTATAGGAAAGAGTGTAGAGTTCACACTAGATTCTGTCATTGTTCGAGATTTGCATAGCAAGGCTCTTGTTGCAGTTGGGGAGGTTGATCATCATTCTCAGTTCTACACCTTCTCATATTTTGCTCCTATTGATGATTCAATTCACCCTAGTGTGGATGCACTTGAGGAGATTGAGTATGGTTACTTAAATCTTGGAGTGCTCACTAGTTGTGAGGTTCTTCAACCTATTGTTGATACTCCATTTCCTACATTTACTGATGCACCTAATGATACTTGTGTTACGATAGTTTCAGTGCCTTGTGATTCAGTACAATAGTGCATACCTTGTCTTCTAGCAGTAGCTTCATGGGATGACTACTTGACAGACATTGGCAGTTTGTTTGTGGAATCCTACATTGTAGGTTTGGGAGACATTGGGTTATTTACATCTTCTCTTTGATGAAGGTGATTCTTCTTCAGTTGTTGTGAGGGAACACTTTGACCCTCCTCTACATGATCAGTCTTTCGAGGTTGATGTGATTGTGGATGCATATGTATAGCAGTTGGAGGAGGCCACTTTCTCTTTTGAGGAGACATCATCTTTGGAGTATGTTCTACCTTCATCCTTGCTAGATCCTGAGTTGTCTTTTTCAGCAGATGAGAGTGTTGTTGCAAAGGGGTTCTCACAGGTTCCAAGAAGTGACTACACAATTGCAGCTTCACATGGTTTGGGGAAGGCATCTTTCAGTGTCAACACAAGGAACTTTGAGCAGATTTCAAAGACTTCTTACAGTTTGAGGGTTCTTCCTTCTCCACTTGTGGATTGGGGAGACTTCATTCATACACCTTTGGTATTGTCTCTTCCTAAGGGGAGGAATGTTGTTTGACAGTTTTGGAGCAGCTTCTTCATTCCTTCTCAAGCATCTTCCATGGGTGATCATTGTACATTAAGGGGGGGCTACCTTGTCTCTCTTCTTCTCTTGTATGGGGGGGTCTTTTTCCTCACATGGGGTTTTTCCTTCTCATTCCATGTTCATAGGATTTTGTATTTCATCTCTCCTTTGGGGGGTAACTTTTTCCCACTGGGTTTTTATATCTTTACTCCACTTGTGAGAGATTTCATTGCATTTGTACATGGGTACCTAACATGGCCTAGTAGCCAGGACCCATCTTGCATTATTTTCATTTGTGTACATTCTCCCTAAGTTGCACTTAAGGGGGGGTATTGGTGTAATTAAATGTCTTGTACCTTGTCCTAGGTCATGATTACACCTTAGTTAAGTTTACTTAGGGACCACATAGGAGGTTGTTGGAGATTTTCCACTTTTGGTGGACTTGGCATGTCATTACCTCATCATCTCCACCTTTTGTGGACACATCATGTGATTATCTCTCCACCTTTTGTGGGTGATCCTCCTTTTGTGGTGATTATCACATTATCCCTTTCCACTTTAGGTGGAGTGATAACTTTTCATAGTTGTCTCATGTCATAAGATTATGACACTTGTCATAATCTTATTCCCTTCTATGTTCTCACCTTGGCTATATAACCAAGGGGTCTCCTATGTAAAATTCATTCCATTCAATCATCTCATATTATTGACATTGAATATAGTTTATTCTTGTCATATTCTATTCTCTCTCTTTTGTGCTTTCTATTAGGCCTCTAGATCTTGGGTGGCTACCTTCATAGCCAATTCTTACACAAATGATAATTGAACTTCCTTGTACAGTTCTCCACTAAACCTTGAGCCATACAGCATAATAGTATTGAAAGAAGTATGTCAGTGAGAAGATGGTCCTTGTTGAGGACACCCCCAACAAAATGTTAACCCTACAAAATATCATAAGACTTCAAAGCTAGTTGCAAAGTGACAAGAGGGAAAATGTGAGGTAACAAGTTAGTTCCAACAAGGAATAAAGCCATGTCAACACACCATATAACATCCATAATATTGGACATAAATCACGAAGCAAGTTCATGGGGTAGAGCCAAAGTATTTAGCTCCATCTATTCATAGCCAAGCACTACTTCAATTGCCTCAAAAACTTGTTTGCATTTAATGGAAAAGTCCGCTCAAGTTTATCCCTTATGAGTGGCAAAGAATCATATATTTCAAGCATTTTGGGTGGTATGAACACCCTAAATGTATTATCCATTTTCAATCTAACATAGAAAAAACAAAGTTGACAAGAAGAATGTAGAAAGAACCAACAAAATTCTATGTATAAATGAAGCAAATTGACTGCCATAACACTAGTGAAGTGGAAAGGTTCATTAAAAGAAAATGTAATGCCAATACCACAAACTAATTATTGAATGCCAAGAATCAAAGCCTGTCTAGGCTCATAGCCAATGAAATCATTATTGCAGCTCCTATAAAAAAAGCCAACAAGTTGGAGTTCCCTAATATCCGTTGACAAGAATAATTTCTTGTAGGCAAACACAAGAGAAGTCATAAGATAAACAATAGATTCATGCTAAAGCAACTATAGATAGAGTGCCAAATTTAGCAAATATTTTGACAACCACTAAGTAGGAAATCTGAAATGGATGCCAAATTTTCCATAAATACCTAGTCCATAAGGATGCCTGAAAATCCTCAAGAATGTCTCCCAGAGTGAATTAAATTCACTCTAAAGGACACAAATGAGGGGAAAGTGTCAAGCCACAAATTAAGTGTATGACATCAGGTCACAACATTTCCAAGAAGTGAGGATAGAAGACTTGTGTAAAGTAGGGTGAAATAAAAGCAAGGAACCTATACAAATCACATCAACCAGTCCAAGGAGGAGATGGAGATAGGTTAGCATTCCAACTCAACAATTCTCAAATCCATAAGAATAAATTGTATAATGTGCCCAAAAACAGTCATGTCAACAAAAGCTTTGCACAAAGAATGGAGCCAATAACAAATGGAGTTGAATCCAAGTGGAGTTCAACCGATCAAGATTAAAAGGAATGCAAAAGGGGGGTATTTCCAAGGAAAGGACTAGAAAATGGAGCTTAGGATTTTTGAAACAAGAGAGCACACTCCTAGGCCAAAAATTCCTTATAGACTAGTGTTTCATCAATTGCTTTATTGACTAGAGCATCTGCAAGATAGTTAATTTCCCTGTAGCAATGTGAAATGTGATAAGAAGAAAAAAACTCTAGTTGGGAGGGATAATATATAATTGAGATGCCAAGAGCTAGGCTTTCTATTTTTTAGGGCAAAAATAGCAACCATTGAATCCCCCTCAATGAAAAGATGAGAAATTGAGAACTTTCTAGCCAAGCTCAAACCTAGGCTCAAAGCTTTAAACTTTGCCACATTGTGTATGTCATCAGGGATCATTTCACAAGCAACTCTGATAAATTCACCTTGCCAGTCTCTCAAAATTTCTGGAATACTTGATTTCCTAGGATTACTGTGAGAAGCTCCATCAAAATTTAGTTTAATAATATTTCTAGAAGGAGGATTGATTTTAGAGAATGCATGTTTTTTGATGGATCATTATTTGAGGTCTAGCCACTAGGGAGCTTGATGAGCTACTAGTTCTTTAGAATGAAAGCATCCCAAGAGGAGAATTTTTTAGCATATTTGTGTTCTTGTACAAGGTGGAAGTGGCCACTTTAGATATGGAGAACTTGATTTTTTGGAGGACTTGGGAGATGGTGGAAGAATTTTTCCTAAAAATTATATTGTTCCTTTCTAACCAGATGTTCCGAATTATTAGAGAGGGGAAAACCTCCCATAAGCAGGAAAAAGAGGAAGAGGGGAAGAGAAGGGGCCATGAAAGGAAATGATTGAGAAATGAATTTTGGAGAGGGCTTGATCAACCAAATTTTTCCAATGCCCAGGGCCAACAATTATGTGCAAAATCACAACCAATTAGTAGATGATCTGCAAATTTGTAGGCTCTTCCACACAAGACACAAGGGAAAAGAGGTGCAATACCTAATCTATCCAACCTCATTCCTATAAGAATTATACATTTAATTGCAAGCCACACAAAATCTCCTGCTTTAGGGAGGACATGGGGAACCCAACAAAGCCTATAAGGCCAATGTGAATTTTGATTATGAGTAGCCAAAGATTTGTACCCTACTTTTACATCATACTACCCAGATTTGGATTTTTTCTAGATACTATCATCTTGTTTATTTGATAAATAAATGTGCCTCTTAGAGATTTTAGCTTTTAAAGAAGCCTTTTCTTGAGGAGAGACCTGTAGAAAATAAAAAAATTCCATTTTATTTTGCAATGATCAGATTGATCAATTATAAGATAGTCACAAACCTTGCAACCCCATCTAGACTTGAGTGCAGGTTCAATGCAACACCAATTTCCAAGAGTCCTAAGAGGACTATGGACATTCCAAGAATCTTCCCAAAAAAGTGTCTTTTTTCCTAAGTGGATTACGCAAGAAAGGTGGGGAAGAAGAACCGGTCTGCAAGATGAGATAACGTTCCATATCTTGGAACCCCAAGGAAAATTTTTCTATGTGAAAATTCTCTCCCTTTGTAGAGAGTCCAAATATTTGTGTTGCATGATTTGGCACCACTTCACCTCAAGTTTAGCATATATTTTCAAAACTATTTTTGTACCAAGAGCTTTTTTTTGAAGGAAAATATCTCTTAACCTAGCTCCCACCACTAATGAATTTGACACCATTTTTCGACAGATGTTTGTCAGTGGTTTGACAAATATTTGTTGGAATAGCGACAAAATGGCAAAAAAAAATTCATCACTATTTTTTTGTTGCACGTCCAATGACGAATTAAATGTCAAAAAAATGGCATAGATTCATTCGTCGTCAACATCATAAAATGGATTTGAATTTCATTAGAATATCAATGCAATGGGCATCGAAAGAACACGAGATATTCATCGCCATTTTGACGAAATGGGAAAGTATTTACAACGAAGCCATCATCACAGCTACGCAACTTCGTCAGACCTCTTATGTGGTTCGTCAGTTATTTATGTTCAACGTGTGACGAAACGAAATAGGAGTTACAATGAACCATTTGTCACAGCTAAACAACTTTGTCGGACCTTTTTCTATGATTTGTCGATGGACTTTGTCGTAATAATGACGAAATGCACAAGGAGTTACGACAAATCCTTCATCGCAGCTATAGAAAATTCATCGGACCTTTCCTGTGATTCGTCAGATGTTTTTGTCAAAATTGCGACGAAATAATGCAATTTTTTTTTTAAATATTCGTTGAAATGTACCATCAGTGAGAGATCAATCAAGTCGCTTCCCTTCATATTCAAATCTCGGGAAATTATTTTATTGGATCTCTAAACTATTCAAATATTAAGAATTTAATTAGCTATAAGAGGGAAAGTTTTTGTTTAGACATAATCCATCATCTTTTACATATCTTTATTCACTTCTACCACTTCAGATAAATTTGTGTAAATGAGACAAAAATGTGAATCTTTTATGACAAAGAAAATTCTTAAAAGGATGGGGGAGAGAGAAAAGGGTAGGGGGCAAGAGAATGCTTGAATGTATAGCAAAGTATAACATTTTGATCATTATAACAATGAAACGAATCTTAAGTTTGAAGCATTAATATCATTTACAACATTTATGATCAAGAATGAATGTAAGTAGAGAAAATTTTTCATACCTGCAGATGGTACAAAATCTCATGGTTAAGTTGAAGCCTCCCCTCAACAACAAGATCCAAATATCTGTGTATCTATCTCAATCGAGCCTTTAAACCCTTTAGAGCTGTCAATTTTTCCACTCACCTATTATGCACAAAAGTCAAATTTTAGAGTTATGTCACCACTAAAAATAGAAGAAACAGAAATTTGAAACCAAATCCACACACAACACAATGTGGTATTCATACAAATCCATACAAACAAACTAAACTTAGAACATTGGAATGGAAACAACTTAAAATTATGATGCAGAGCATGGATTCAGGGTATAAAGAATCATTTTTATGCCACCATAGTGAAAAGTTAGCAATTTCTTTCATCATTGCATATTGGTTTGATGCTTCAAACGATGCATTTCTTGTATTGAAAAGTGCATTACCTTATCGAGCTTCTCTTTGTTTCGAGAATAGTTTAATATTCTCTACTTAACAGGGCCAACCATGTGACAGTGGAAGCTCATTCCCCCCCCTCACATCACTCTCAATTCCCCATACCTAATCATATAACATTAATCATTCATTCATCCATTAATAACATCTAACATTAATTCATTAACATATAACATTCATTAATTAACATATTTACATTCATTCATTAGCATATAATATTCATTCTTTCAGTTTTTACATATTATCAACAATATGGTTGTCATGATATGATTACAATCACTTCTTTTTTTGTTTCTTTTTGAAAGCTACATAAAGTTGAAGTAGAGTATCATTTTCTAAATCAATATATGTCCCCCCTTTAGTTGTTTTTCACTCTCTTCATGATCTTAATGTACGCCTAGTCATCTGCTCATGACGTGTATGCCGCTTCAAGGGGGGATCTTCTACAATAAGAAAAAAATGTTAAAATAATATGTTTTATTATTATTGTTACAAGTATTTCATTAATTAAAAGAGCATTAGAGTGGTTCTCTTTGCTTGATGTGTCCACATCATGTTCCTGAAATTTTGTAATAGACTCATGTTCAACATGTTGAACACCCTCTAAATCATGATCTGCAGTTGAAACACAAAAGGTTACATTAATTAATACACCAATTGAAGTTAAATATGTTTAAGAGAACATGAGAGTGGTCCTCTTTACCTGATGGGGCCACATCATGTTCCTGATCTTCTCTAGCCTGATCATGCTCAACACGTTGATCATGCTCTACATGCTCTAAAGTTGAAACATGAAAGGTTACATTAATTAATACACCAATTGCAATTAAACATCTTTAAAAGAACTTTAGAGTGGTCCTTTTTACCTGATGGGGCCACATCATGTTCTTGATCTTCTCTAGCCTGATCATGCTCAAGATGTTGATCACATTCTACATGCTCTAAAGTACCGGGATGCACACATGACCTTCATCTACAGGTTGTGATCCACCCTCACCAAGCTACATTCCAATGTCATGTGCAGTATTATCATTGCTTGAATGTTTAAAAAAAATAGCCATGTAATTACTTTATGGTGGAAATTAGTATTGAATAGATTGCAGTCCATAGAAGCATAAATCTACAAAATATCCCAATTAATTGTGATTTCTAAAAAATATGCAAGCTAGATGATTTTTTCCCTGATTTGTTGAAAAAATTGTTGACTTTTTGGTCAATGATTATTTTCCATTTCAAACTGCAAAATAGCCAAAAAAACGTATTTAAAATCTACAAAAAAAACATGAATAAAATCGAGCTAATTTTTGCAAAAAAAAAACCATGAGACCATGGCTTGTTGCTTACTATTATGCTTTGATAGATTTTTTCCAAGCATCCATAGCTTGTTTGAAAGGGGACTTATTTTAGGGGATTTTTCCATAGAAGGGTGATCCTAATACTAGTGTGGTTTTTACAATTTTGGCCAAACCGACACTAATATTTTTTTTAACAAAATCTCCAAGCATTCTCGTGCACCTATAGCCATTAAACCGCGGAGGAATTTGAAGATGCT
>VDFB02271358.1:95289981-95351501 GCA_007258455.2 Sequoia sempervirens | reverse complement strand
ATTTGATGATGGATGAGTCTAATCATGCCAAAAAATTGAGATCAAGTTCCTAACATCTTCAATCCTATCAAAATGGGGAGCTCTACAAATAATTGCCCAGTTGCCTTCTGAACTCTCATCCAAAACCTTTCTCTTTTTCTCATATATATATTTTATCAATGTGGTCTCTACTATAACCACCTCCTTAGTTGAAAATACATTTTTCTCTTGCTATATCTTGATGTACAATAGATGTCAACATCACCCTTCTTCTTGTAGGGACTGCAAACAGTTCGAGATCCTTTCCCAATGGAATCTAAACCTTTTTTAACATTTTGAACAATATCCTTTTGTAATCCCATGTGTTTCTTCTTATTTGATGATGAATGGACACCCAACAATTGTAATGACTCTTTGAGCTCATCATGAAGAAGTAAACGTGATAACAATTGGGTTTTTTCAAGTGTATCAAGATGATTGAAATGATGATTGATCATTCCATTTACAGATTTAGTCATTGACCTCTTTCTCTTATTATAAGGCTGGTTGGCATAATATTTTGAGTTTCTCCATATCCATTTCAAGTAAATGATCTAAATTTCTATGAGAAATATGTTTCCCCAATCTTCTCAAATTTAGTTTTATATGCTCATCCATACTAGTAGGAGGAAGTGATCCCGACCCCTCTCCAACATGCATTGTTTGAACTTGTGCCTCCTCCCTATCTTCAAGGACCATGCATTCTTGAGCAGATTCATTTGATCCAATGTCTCGATTTTCCTCAACTTGAGCATGAAAACTTCCTGCTTGTTGATCCCTTCCTACACGTGTCACAAAATATTTTGCAAACAAAAGTGAGAGATGATGTTAAATATATAAGTGAAATTTATGTATGCACTTGAAAACAAATTGATAAAACATGATGAGCTATAAGTGAGAGAAGTTTGTGCTATTTTTATATGCTCATCCATACCAGTAGAAGGAAGTGACCTTGACCCCTCTCCAACAAGCATTGTTTGAACTTGGGTCTCCTCCCTAACTTCAAGGTCCATGCGTTCTTCAATGGATTCGTTTGATCCAATATCTAGATTTGGCTCGACTCCAGCTTGAGGAATCCCTAGAGCATAAAACATAAAAATAATTTGAGAACATTGATGTGATGAAAATAAAATATGAAAGACACAAAACACAAATATTGAAACAAAAAGAATTGGCTTAAGGAATTGGAGTCAAGGATCATATAAACATTGCAACTTGCATGACCAAGATGACTTGAGGATATTTAAAAGTATTTATAGTCATTCAAGTGAAATGATGGTTAGAAACCTTCAAATTAAAAGCCCTAAACACACACTTGAGAGTGAGAGAGAGAAGAAAAAATCATGTACCTTGTTTCTTTCTATGATAATTTTCCAAGTTTTGATCACGCCTCTTTTGTTCTTCTTCTTTTGACAATTTTCGTTGAGATGCATTTTTTATTTTTCTTTGCTGTCCCATTTTCTTCTTCAACTTAAAGATGACTCTAAACAAGTCCTCTACCAACTTAGTTAAATTATCCTCCAAATTTTTCCTTGATTGATAAAAATGAAAACTTGTCGAGCTCCAATATTTGCCTCCTTGATAAATGTGCAAAAACTTCTCCAAAATCTGCACTCCAAGTGAATCAAAATTATTCAAGTGTACATGGAATAACTAGATCCTAGTTTAAATGAATCAAGTAGTAAACAAACAAGTTATTTCATTGTGGATTTTGTTGTTATTTAATTCATAGGTATGCACAACATATCTAGTAATTTTAGAATTTTGGTAAAGTGTCAAAAATGTATAAATATTAGAGGCATAATTTGAATTGAATTTTCTTAATTATATTTGAATTGAATTTCAAGTTAGTTGTCGAAAATGTATAATAGAGGTATAATTTGAATTAAATTTTCTTAATTAAATATTTGAATTGAATTTTAAGTTACTTGTCAAATAGATTATATCTTGTTCTCAACTCAATGGTTCATGTTACTTAAGTCATTTTTAAAAAAATATTTATTGTGATCAACATGAATGAACTTAATTATAAAATGGCATTGATTTCCCTAAAATTCTACTAGAGATCAAATGTATATTGAATATAAGGAAATGTAAGTTGTAAGAGATAATAAAATAAGAAAACATGTATGTATATTGAATATTTAAAGCAAATGCATACATATATTATGTGTAAACATGTTTAAACCATAAGCAAACACATGTACATACATGTAAAGGGATTCAATACATATAAACATAGCACATATTATAAGCAAAGAGGAAAATGTATGTATATATCATATAAGACAATATATGTACATATCATATAAGAAAAATGTAAATTAAAGATCAAAAATAAGCAAATGTATGTATATCATTTACAAGTGTAAGTTAGAGATCATCAAATATCAAATACTATTTAAAGATCATCATATAATCAAATACACATGTAAGATCATAAATCTAGAATGCATGGCCATCCTAATGAGAACGGTCCCGGCTCGATGGATGTGCCGGTGCCCTACAAATAAAATTGTGTACAAGATGTGTTAAATACATATAATTTATATTAAATAAATTTTATGAAAGTTATTTTTAAATGAACTTGTATTTTTAAATATCAATCTAGAACTTGTATTTATCTATGCATACATAAATATATATTTTATGAAAACTCACATGTCTACTGATAGCATATTCATCCACAAAGTCACATCGATCATGCACACGATCTGGACCAAGGCTAGGAGTGATATGAGGTATGTCCACCTGTAACAATATATATACACATATATATCAACTTACATGAATATCTAGTTAAAAAGAAATTTAAAAAATAATGAAAAAAGAATTGAAACATGCACATGCACACATACATGCACATCATCTGATATCAAATGACCTAAGTCCTCTAAAACATTAGCCTCCACCATATCCACCAAACGATCAAGTGACGAATCAACATCTGCATCCATCTGATCTACCCCATGTCATGCCATAAATGATGAATGTAGAGGACTATGAAGGTGAGATGGCATCGGTGATGATGAACCAAAACCAATCAACATATTAGTAAAACCCATAGTTTGTGCAGCTACCATATGAACTATAGGTGGATCCTGATGCACACTAGTGCTCGGCTGAGAGTGATGGGATCCTGGAACTGAACAACCTCTATGTCTCAAATGATCTCTAACATGCTCTATACCGATCCCATTGTCTGATGCAATGTGGGCATATGCCTCCAATAGGTCCTCAGCCAAACAATGCAGAGTCATGTGTGACATATCTCCTATAAGTGCATCAAGCTGTGTAGGAGTAGGGATGTCTGACACTATAAAAGGATCCATGGTGGTCCACTGTGATAAAAATGGTGTGGATCGGGAATGTCTGGATATCAAATATTGACGTACACGATCATCAGATATCCTAGTGGTGGCAGCCACAATGTCACCTACAGTGTTAGTTGCTTCCTTTTGGGAAGCAACGATAACCTCAACTGCTATGGGGGCTAGAGCTGGGGTGAGAGTAGGAGACCTGTCACCAACCAATACCCTAAACACTGGGGATGGTCTATCTGCTCGACGATAGGTGGGCCTATCAGCAATCCTACCATGCCCCTAACCAACATATGGTGGAATGTCCAGGTAGCTAACTTTGAGGCCCAAATGGACCTCAGCATACAACTGCTAAACAAAATACAATGGAATCTAGTCATTGTTTGGGTATAGACCATGTGCTGTGAGAAATCGTGGGTAGATCAATGAGGCCATAGCATGATCGACACATCTAGTGGCCTGGTATCCCCTAACCTTACGCACATTTTGATAAAATGGAAAACAAGTGGCTTTTATCATTTCTTTGGTGACATTATCTTGTATTTGTTTAAGGGGAACGTCACCATGTACTTCTTCCCGCATGCAGGAAAGAATAGTAGTCACTCTGTCTGGGGAATATGCACTAATCCTCTCAAGTTCATCTTTTAGTTTTTCTAGACTATGCAATATTAACTTGCATGGTTCACTATATATCCCCGGGTTTGCACCCTGTGCTAATGAATCTTTCAATTTTTTTTATCTCATTACTAGTATTTGCAAACAAAGAATCTGGCATAGGTGGAACATGATCTGCATTTTCCATGTTATATATATATGCAATACACCTACAAAAGCAATGAGACTTTGGTAAATAATATATCTAGATAAAGAGAATACAAATCTAAAATAGAACTTGTAATAATTCATCTACTCAGCAATAATATTTTCATACTATTAACAATTTAAAAATAATTGGAAGACAACTATAATCTATAACATAGCATCCTTAAATGGTTCAAATTTTAAATGAAATGATGAAAGAAAGAACAAGAATACAAAGATTAAAGTATAAAATCATTTGAAAATAATTGGGGATAAAAATATTTAATCTAATAGTTGTTAACATAAATGAACTTCAATTATATAGCCAAGAAAATCAAAAATTATAGATTGGAAAGAAAAATAAATATCTCATATTAAGAATCAAATCTAATAAAGTTTGACTTCATTGCATACTTGTTATAAATATCTCACATGAACCAATGAAACTCAATGTGTCTCCAAATTACATAAGAAGAGAGAACCTAAATGTGAAGAAGAAAAAGAAATTCAAAATCCATCTTTTTGTAATGAGTTTGTTAAAATTTAAAAACATTCAAGAACCCCAAAATGGTTTGAAATTGATGAGCATAATAGAAATTCTTGAAGGCAAGAGGTCATCACAAACCATTCAGTTGTGGGCTTCAAAAAATTTCAATGAATGGTTTTCCAATAAGATGTATTAACCAAAATATTCCAAATTTTTATACAATTACTAAAGATGTACAAAATGAGACCTTTACTAAATAAATTTCAAAGATTCATGTAAACAAAAAGTTTGATTGAAATAATATTGTTGTTAAAGTTTTTTTTAATGCATTAAATTCTATTGTAAATAATAGTAAGGAAAAAGATAAAAGAGTTGCTCATAGACTAATAACATCATTAGTAACAAATTAAATAATTAAAAAGGCTCAATTATTAAGGTAAACTTGTCTTGAATTAAGCCTAAATCGTAAAACATTATCAATTTAGTACTATCAATAAGATCATGATTAGAAAGTCCTATTGAAAATCATACTTGGGCTTTTAGCAGTAGGCTTCCGTGAGTCGATAAGAAGCTAATTAATAGCACATAGGATGAAATTCAACAATTTTGACACTCTAACTCTAGATTTACATATGAGGTTGGAAACAACATTTTTTATACTCTACCTAGGCCATGATTTTGTTATGAGTACGAAGAGTTTATGATAGAAATACATCCATTATTGTTGAGTTAAAAGTAGGTTAAATATTATTTTTCTTAAAAAATCACTTTTACATAAATGTAAGTGTTTTGGAGAATGAAGCTATAGTATGAATAAGTGATTGACATCGATGGCTATAAATTTCAAGGTGGGGACATTCAATATAATTCATAAGGTGTTATAATATTAAATGCTTTCATTCTTTAGTTAGTTTTAATCAATGTTGTATGATTTATTGAACATTTTTTTAATATTTAAATGTAGGTGTTTTGGGGAGTAGCAGTGATAGATCTAGCTCATTGAGAAAGGATATAGGTAGAGAGGAGGAGTGACCTTGACAAGGATTGAGACATGGATCACCTCAGGGTGGTAGATATGAGTGGAACATATCCATAGAGAAGGATAGGCGAAGAGGATAGATATAGAAAAATGTGATCAACATAGATTAAATAACAAATAAAGCATAAATCAAATACTTTAATAGTATAAAATATAAAATGTAACCGAGCATTTGTGGGTTTGCATCCCACCAAGCATGTCAATTTGTAAGCATTGAATTTAAATAAATGAGACATTGAGGAAAATAAATGTAGACTTCAAATTGAATTAAAAAATCACCTCTAATAGAGTGAAAAGATGAATTACACAAAAAATGAACTAAAATTATAATGAAATACATATTGACAAATGGATATATCTTGCAAATGATAAAACATTTATTGCCCAACTAGATAAAATATACTTGCTCAAAATTGAGACGATAAAATGATGGATTTGATCTCAATTTATAGATTTTTTATATGATGGATAAATTGCTAGGATTTGATCATGTATCATGAGTTTAAAACCCAATTAAAATGTGGCTACTATTATTACCTAATTAACTAATTTATTTATTTAATGAAATTTCTTAATTATTTTGATCAATGAATTGATTGAATTATTTTCAATTTTTATCTAATTTGATTAAATATGTTAAATAATTTGATTGATATATAAACTAATTTATCATAATTTTCATTGAATTATCTAGGAATAATAGATTTACTTGGATTTATTTTAATTTATTTCAATATTTGTGAGAGAATGATTCATTTAAATATTTGGTTAATTTATTCTACTCGAGTAACAATGGAGGCCAATTTGATCAATAGGAAAGCATTCATCCCATCCCAAAAAGGGAGTACATTTAGAGTTTGAGACTTTTTTTTCAAAATGCTGAAGAAAATTTTCAAGATTGATTGTTGGCATGTGGAGTTAGTAATTTGGGTGACCGTAGGTGACCAAATTCTATATGAAACTCTCTAGTTAATGTCTCTCTCTTAGGTAGTGTCTTTATTTTTGTTTAATGTTATGGATCTTCAAAATTATGGTTTAGTTGCTTAGTTTGTAGTGGATTATGTTTTATAAGTTCTTTTTGGACCATTCCCTAAACAATGCCATTCAAGATGATAACTTACATAATGAAAAATATTTTGTTGGGTATTTGTTTAGACACAAAGTTTTAAAGGAAAATTCTAGTTTCCTTTGTGTTTGAATTTCTTTGAAATGAACCTTGCAAGAATGGGATGAATCTTTAGTGGATAATACAATCAATGGACATAAAATAGAATTGAGTGCTCTATTGTATGGAGAAACAATGGAGGCACATAAGGAAATGTTGTTTCTCCTCACTCATGTCCCTCACCCTCTGCTAGTTTTTGCTATATATATGTAATATATGGGAACTCAAAAAATATGTAATATATGTCTTCTTTTTAGGTTTTTTTTCATTTATGGTAGGTTTTCTTAATCAATTTTGTCTATATATGATTGCTACAATCCTATTTGATGGGTCTCTTGGTTTTGTCCCTACACCTTCATGATTTGTGGGTTGACATGCCCTTCTCTATTTTGTACTTTACTATGGAAATTTTTACAATAAATATTTTAATTAGTTTAGGCCTTGATCGTTTTAGGTCTGAAAAGAAAAATTAATTTGATTTTGATAAAGTGTAGGAATTAAGGTATCATGAATTTTGTTAATAAGTGGATGTTAGGTGTTCGGGTGGGGACCATGGTATGGATATGAGTGTATGTGAGATTTAGTGTCTACAAAATCCAAAGGTAAATCAAAATATTATAAACATCAAACTTTTTTTGGAAGGATAATATAAAACCAAATCTAAACACAATATAAACATTGTAATCACAACCATACGTACTATATATATGAGATTGCATACAACCATGTGTAAAATTTACAACCATGTAAAATTTATTCATATGTTGTTTATTAAGAAAAAATGTCATAAATTATATTTCTAGAAATAAAAAGGACTACAAATATGGAGGGAAAAAATTAAATAATCTCAACATAGCAAGGATTTTACAAAGTGATAGATAATTTTCTCAAAAGAAAAAGGATGTGTTGTACACAAGACAACAAACCACTTTTTCATGTTTTTTGATGTCTAAATTGAGATGCATGATTATTTTAAAATGTTCACATGAATCTTAAAGTGGAAAAAAATGTAATGATAAAATTTGCATATCCATATTATTCCTATTGTATTTTTTGCCTCATTTTGAATATATATATATATATATATATATGGTGCAATATTGTGCAAAGTGGTAATAATTCCCCTAGAGTTTATGACCTATGATATAGACATAAATCAAACACTTGAACTCCATTTTTTCCTTACACACATCTTATCAAAGCATTTTTTTGACACATATCCACATATCCACACATCCACTTTTCCTAATGAATCTTATGTGTATGTCTAATGGTGGCATGTGGAAGGATAAATATGGCTATTGAAAACTTTACCATTATCTTGACAACTAATTATGGCTATATGATTATCTTATTGTAATGAACCTAAGTTTATTCGATAGATATTAATGAAGTTGAATTAGGAAGCATGGATCATTGTATTTTATTATACATATTTTACGTTTAAAAATATGGGTCTAATTTTTGCGATATTGAAAGTTAAATTTCTTCAATATTATATCCAAGGTATAGGGATATATTAGTGGTAAGAGTAGTGTAGGATAAAAAGGAGAATGTATAAATAGGGGAAGGTCTAGAAATGTAATGACATGGTAATGGAAGGAGAAGTTACACTATAAGGTTAGATGGAGAAAGCATAATGATTTTATAGGTATCATCATGCTACTAGAAATTACTCCATATGAATCACATGTTGATGATACTACTATAGGGGTATGCACATGAATATTTTATTGTAAATGATATTATTATCAAATAATATAATTGGTTCATGTTTTTGGTTGTGGGATTTTTCTTCAAAGAGGATTTTCCCATGTACATAATTATGTTATAAATTTATAATTTATACATTTTTCTTGTAACTAAAATTAAATCTATTTTGCATATTTATCTCTTGATAGGTTAATATGGACATTTTTAATGTTACAAATGATACAATTTGTGGTTCTATTTGAACTTCATAACTTTATATTGTTTGTTTCCATATGCTATTAAGTTCTTATATATGTTTCACTTGGTCTTTCCATTTAGGAGTAGGGTATCCATAGCTTTGATTGTTGAAATGGGAAGGCATATTTTTAGGCTTTTAGCCATAGCAGCAAGGAGGTGAATTTTTTGATAAAATGCTTTGGTAAACATGTATGAAAAATGTGGTAGCATAGACAAGGTAGCGAATTGTTTGAAAAAATGCCTCAAAGAAATGTGGTCTCATGGTGATGGAATGCCATGACAATCCATAGCTTGTTTGAAAGCACTTGTTTTAGGCTTTTAGCCATAGCAGCAAGGAAATGAACTGTTTGATATAATGCTTTGATAGACATGTATGAAAAATGTGTTAGCATAGACAAGGTAGTGAACTCTTTGAAAAAATGCCTCAAAGAAATGAGGTCTCATGGTGATGGAATGCCATGACAATCAAATTCTTTTGATTGTCATGGCATTCCATCACCATGAGACCTCATTTCTTTGAGGCATTTTTTCAAAGAGTTCACTGCCTTGTCTATGATATTGTTTACTATTATGCTTTTGATAGATTTTTTCAAAGCATCCATAGCTTGTTCGAAAGAACTTTTTTTAGGCTTTTAGCCATAGCATCAAGGCAGTGAACTATTTGACAAAATGTTTTGGTAGACATGTATAAAAAATCCAATTTGAATTCAACAAATGTGAAAAAAATTGCATCTAGGGTTTCGAAATTTAACATATCAATGCATTTTAAACTCTAAAAAATTTGAATTTCAATTACCTGGTGCTCGTTATGGAAGTTTAGGCTGATGAAGTTTAGAGAGACCAAGTTGAAGTTGTGTTCACCAGAAAGAAGAAATCAGTTCACCGTCACGGTTTCAGTTCGCTGCACGCAGGGAAAGCAATGGCAATTTTAGAAAGTGACAGTCAAAATGAAAGCTTTTGGTTTTTTTGTCATATGCAAAGGGGTTCAGTCGAACCTGGGTTCGACCGAACCCATTTAAATAATGTTTTTTCCCATTTAGGGTTTGGGGTTCGGGCGAACCAAGGGTTCGACCAAACCCTTAGTGAGGTTCAGTTGAACCCCTTGAGTTTGAGGAAAAGGAAAAAGCCAAAATTTCCTTCCTCATATAAATTGTAAACCACTGTTATAAAGGCACCTAGAAACAAGGCAATGAACTATTTGATAAAATGATTTGGTAGACATGTATGAAAAATGCAGTAGCATAGACAAGGTAGTGAACTGCTTGAAAAAAATGTCTCAAAGAAATGTAGTCTCATGGTGATGGAATGCCATGACAAGAAAATTGCTACGGATTGTCATGGAATTCCATCACCGTGAGACTGCATTTCTTTTAGGCATTTTTTCAAACAATTCACTGCCTTGTCTATGTTATTGCTTACTATTATGCTTTGGTATCCATAGCTTGTTCAAAAGCACCTATTTTAGGTTTTTAGCCATAGCATGAATGCGTTGAACTATTTGATAAAATGCTTTGGTAGACATGTATGAAAAATGTGGTAGCATAGAAAAGGTAGTGAACTATTTGAAAATATGCTTCAAAGAAATGTGGTCTCATGGTGATGGAATGCCATAACGAATGCCATGACAAACAAATTGCTATGGATTGTCATGGCATTCCATCACCATGAGACCACATTTCTTTGAGGCATTTTTTGAAATAGTTCACTTCCTTGTCTATGCTATTGCTACTATTATGCTTTGATAGATTTTTTCCAAGCATCCATAACTTGTTCAAAAGCAACTGTTTTAGGCTTTTAGCCATAGTAGCAAGGAAGTGAACTGTTTGATAAAATCTATGGTAGACATGTATGAAAAATGTGGTAGCATAGACAACTGTCACCATTTGATATTTATGCAGTTGTAGTATGTTTTGTGCAATGTAATAAGTGATATGAATATAACCAACAAAAATCTATTTTTTATAATTCATGGATTGAACTCTGTATTTTATTTACTCTCAATGTTTGTATGCTATGGAAATGCCATTAAATTTTTTTAAAAAGTAGTTTCTGACTATTTTTCTTCAATTTTTTGTGTTTTTTTGTAAATCCAATTTTTTCCCGATCTTTTCCCCATTTTTTCAAAAAATCCTCAACTTTTGGTTTGCCCATTTTTTCCCCAAATGATTAATGCTGCTATGGATTGCATAAGTATTCAATTTCAAATAAAATTTATTGAGTTTATTTACCTGTGTTGGATGTAGTGGAAGGTTGTGTTTGCCCAGTCAAGACTCTTAGGCTTTCAACCACGGCTCCATAGCCTTGCTGGAAGGCAATCTTCAAGTCATCTTCTGTGGGAACTCTGTTGAATTTAGAGCCCTACCATTTTGCATAAGATCATGAATTTTTCTTCTATGGTGTGATAAAACCAAAAAAAAATTCAATTTATTATTTGGATACTATATTTCATTTATTGATACTTAAAATTCGTGTGACTAATTTCATATAACCACCAGAGCCAAGCTTGTGTTGCCCATTTTTTTCTAGTCTTACCTTTGTTTCCTTCGATGTGTCGGGCAGCCTATGAAAAGTTTGAAATAAATGAGATTATATAAAAAGAAAGAGTAATCACTATATAATTACATTGTTGATAGTATCACATACCTTCCTTGGCCCAGTGGTGTCTTTCCTTTTGTCTTTTTAGCCTTCTCTTTTCCATCTGACACTAGGTCCTTCCACTCCCTCTCCGAAATCATGGGGGGATGCTTGTACTTTTTGTTCTTCTCTAAATGTGACCTATATTGGTCCCTCACATACTTTAGATAGGTTCCAACTTTCTGAAGGATCTTGGTTCGGTTGAATGTTTTATCACCGAACAACACAACTAAATCGTTAATGAGCTCATCTTTTAAATCTTTATTTTGGGCATTCCACCATGTACATATGGTGGGCCTAAAGAGCTCCAATGTAATATCACTTAGATGTTTATAAAAAACATCATTTCCTGCAAAATGATCATGGGATCAATAGTCTAAAAAGAGTGATCAATAAGTAAGTTTCAATTGGGTTATATATAATAATAATTAAAACATTTTAAAGTACCTGGGACCCTCTCTATCTTTATGGGAACAAAATCCTCGCTCACCACAAGTGTGACTGGAAATGTTCCCATACTATTAATACGGGACGATCTAGGAAATGTTGCTAAAACATCACCAGTACTAGTGGCCTTTGCATCCCCAAGTACATGTCCTGACACATGTTCTGGAATGTGTTTGCTGCTAGAGGATGCATTAATGGATGCCTACATGGTATGTGTTGCCAACATTTCAGATGACAATATAGGCATGGATGGTGGGGTCAGATGATGTGATGTATGCATAGGAAGATTAGGATGGACACTTGTACCAACC
The DNA here is from genome assembly GCA_007258455.2 of Sequoia sempervirens. Lineage (NCBI taxonomy): Eukaryota > Viridiplantae > Streptophyta > Pinopsida > Cupressales > Cupressaceae > Sequoia > Sequoia sempervirens. The sequence goes on along the minus strand of VDFB02271358.1, from coordinate 95,339,329 downwards.
CTTACTCCTTGAGTAGCACTTGCAATACCCTGATCATGGCTAGGAGCACCAAGAGGAGGCAAATAACCCTATAAAAACAACACATATTTTAGTTCATGACATAAAAGAGTACAAAATATAAAACCATGAATGAACTTATGTTATAATTAAAGACCTCGTGATAGCTTACATGCAAGTTTTTTAATTTCTCTCTCAATATTTTAACCCTCTCTTTTATCTCATATATTTGAGGCACTAGGAACATCAACTTAACCATTTTTTGATTGCATTTTTTTTGGACCTTCTTTATCATATCGAGAGGGTTTGCTAAATAAGTGATGTCATCATTACAAAATATTTATTGCAAATCACTATGAATGGTCTCCTCTACTACTGGTGCCTTTCCTCAATCAGTCAACTGCAACAAGAATATTAAAAACATTATCGAAATTAACCCAAAAAACATTATCGGGTAGAAGTGCCTGAAGATACATCGCGATTTGTGCTCCAGGCCAAAGCCTTCTCCATACTATCAATGTCCCAATGTGACAAAAATTAAATATAAAAAAACATTACCAAAATGAAACCAATAGACTTAAGAAAAAAACATAAGAATAAAATGGTATATTGGAGTCATTAATTAGAGGTTGAGTAAAATGGTACACAATATGTACCATCCCCATAGTAGCTGTGTTTGTAACTAAGTGATTTAAATTGTAATCGATTAGCAACTCTTCCCCTACAATTATTGATTTTATCGCACATACGAATTCACAGTTTCCCTCGCGCGTCTCGAATATGCAATTGGGTTGTTTATTTGTTGACCTAGGTCATGTACTATTTATAAACCCTACAATATTCCCTTATGCTTTTGGCCTTTCGTCAATGTACATAGCTACTCCTTTATTTTGATCCTTATCTTTTAGTTGTATATAATTTGCTGATAGTGCATACCTATGCATACTTCGTGTATATCGAACCAGTTGCATCCAATCTTTGTAATTGTAACAAGGTCTGACATACTCCATCAATTCAGTAACTTTTTCATAACATACCTTTATACCATCCAAGTAAAATAGGCCCAAACCATGTAATGACGATGGTGCTATGTGATATATCCTCTTGTTGACACAAAAATTAGTGTTTATTGGAGGAAGTTCCTTGGGTACCCATTGTTTTCGTAGATGTTTGTACCTCAAGGGCACCTCGATGTCACCTATGCTCTCATCATAATAAGAAGATGACCCCCCTTCAACAAGAAAAAATTCCATGGTTTTATGGAATTTTCTTCTAATTTTTTGACCTCTAGTTGATCTCCCTCTTTTAGACATACTACATGTCTTGCTTTCCTCTTCTCTTCCTGAATTTCCCTCGCTCGAGGAAGACAGATCTGACAAATACCTATTTGATGGTACCTGGACTCATAAGGATGTTGGATGAAGTTCTTTCATGGTGATGTGATCCCAAGGTGACAATATGATTAATCTATCATTTCACACTAGAATTTCATAGGTTATAAGGTAATCAAGTCTTGATAGGTTGCAAGCTATTGTTACTACCATCCAAATGTGTCCATCACAAATCAAATTTACTTAACGTTTTAACTCCCAAGCTTTGTAACAAGTGTTAAATGTGACTATGGTCCACCAGTTACAAAACCAAAGCCTCAAATGTATTCTCTAATTGTAATCAAACTACTTTTTCTCTTCATTCAAGTAAATAAACTTGAAGGGAAACACCACCAAGTGGTTTATTGGACTAAAAAATAGCAGCAAATTTATATTTAATTTCCATATGTCTGAGTGGTTGATGAGGAGGGAGTGTGTACTAGGCCTGGTTAAGTCATCATAAGTTTACGCTTTGGCAATAATTCTTTTTTAAGTCATATTAAATCTTCCTGTCTAATTGCTAGGAGATTTTTGGTATGTTTTAAGGTAGGATGATTGATGAAAGAGCCCAAAGACTAGCCTTTCTCCATGGTATCCAGGTACACATAACAGCGGTCTTCTCTTATACGATTGGACATGATTTAAAGAACTTAGCTAGGAATTATTCATTTAACCTAAGGTTTTCTCATAATTCCATCATTGGAAAAGGATGATCAAATTCTTCTATTATGAAGAATTGGTCTATGTGCCTCTAGTAATCACTATAAATTTTTGTAAAGATAAAATGACTAATTGCATCAGGTAGGAGAGAATCAACTTTGAGTTCTTCAAAGGTTATATTCCTCTATTCATAATTTATAAGGGTTGTGTGTGGAGGAGGTTATCACTACCAAGAAGGGAGGAGACCTTTCTGATGGAGCTTTCAATTTTTTCTCCTTGTTAGTCACTCATGCCTTTCCTTAGGTCACTAGTCTTTCATGGTGTTGAAAATTTTGAAGGGCTAGAGTTTTAGCCTTGTCTTCATCTTAGATCCTATTTTTGTGATATGCCTTGGTTGGGTTCTTTTTCGTTGTTACCTTTTTAAGGGGGGTTTTAAAACATCTTGTGCCCCATCGTTTCATCTAGACGTTGGCCCCTTCAGTCTTTAAATTTTGTGGCTTCTGTAAATTTTTATTTCCCCTAAGTCTTGGCTGACCCTATGCTTTGTCGTTTTAAAACAACTTATGTTGATTGTTTGTCGTCCACCTAGCGGTGTCCCCTTTCCTTTTTAATAAATGTTTTATTTTGCAGAGGTTTTGAATTAGTGTTGTCATTGTTCTATTTTCTATGGATCAATGATGCTCGCCATCCTGCGATCAGGAATTATTGGATCGCGATATCAAGGGCAGGCGTGACATGCCCTTTATGAAGGATGAAACCTATGCGACCATTGATGTGTTGTAATACCCCTCCTCTTACTATTGGATTTATTATTATTTTTCTATGTATTCGTTTAATACCTTGATACTATGATGGTACTGTTATTGTGTGAGTTGGATAGTTAGACATTTGATGATGTTGTTATGCCATTAAGTAGACTGTTGGTGATTATGCTTATACACTTGAGGATTTGATTATTTCATATGACATTGTGGTTGGTTAGGTTAGTTGATTTTCAGAATTATATTATGATGCAATGATTTAATGAATCATGTCATGAGATGAATTGTTAGTTTAGAAATGTTAGTTTATCAGTTAGATTATAATTTTTAGGATAGATGTGATGAAGGACAGTGTAGCATCACTCGGTTGCGAGTGCTCTGTTACGCTGAGATTCCTTCTCACAATACAGTGCTTGATTTAATGCTTTGATTTTATATATATATGCACATGTACACGACTTCGTTTGTATGCAGGATTTGCAAGTACAAGTCTCGATTCCACCTGCTTCAGTAGGACAGGGCGAGCACCAATAGCCCAACGGTTAAATGTTGAAACAGAGGTGACGATGAAGTCATCTCGTCCCATGATGTCAGATCATCTTGTTTGTTTGGTTATGTGCATTCTTGTAGTTGTCATTTGTTGTGGGTCATGTTTGTGTTTTGTCGTATTTAATTGATGTTGATATTTTATAAGTTGTGAATTAATTTAATTAAATGATGGAAATAATTGTTTATTTTAATGTTAGATTTAATTGTATTTAAATATTTAAATGTTTTATTTAATTTTATAAGGTCATGTGTTTCATTAAATGATAATTAAATATTAAATGTGTTTTAATTATTTTAATCAATTATCTGGTGGAGGATAATTATTAGAATAATTTATTTAAATTAAATAGATAATGTGGTGTGCAAGAAAAGTGGTTAAAATAGAAATTAAAACAATAAAACAAATAAAAGAATGAGAAAGTGGTAATAACGAATTAGAATACAGGTTTGATTAAAAAGTTGGCTTTTAAAGAATGATTTTCTTTTATTTTTGATTTTTAGAGTTTTTTTAGAAGAAATTGTGAATATCTTTTATTTAATTAGGAAAATCGTAAGTTTTCGGAGACAGAGGATTATTGTTACAGAAGTTGAATAAGATATTGGCTTTGTATTTTTGGAATTTTAGAGAGGATATTTCAATCTTTTGCCGTATTTTGAGGAGAATTATAGAAAGGGGTTTTCAATCTGTTACTGGTGTTGTTCTGGAGAGTTTTCTAAAGAAAGAATCGGATTTGAGTTCGAAGGTGAAATGTTGTAGAGGAGATTTGGAAACACGAACAGGGAGCTCTTCAAGGTCATCAGAATCAAACGGGCATCATCAGATCTTTGAATAAGCGTTGGACACCAGGTTCCACTCGTATTTTCCTTATCGTTCTATCTCTTTCATCTTTCTGCTTCAAAGAAAAATATAAGTTATTAAATATGATTCGTGTGAAGAAAGAAAACTACTGTTTGAACTGAAAACTAGTGAAAGATATTAGACTAGAATTTTTAAGGAAGAAAGAAAATTATTGAACTGCTTCCAATCTGTCAAAACAAAAACCTTTATCTTATGAAATGTTCAACTTAACAATAATAGGATTGTAGGAAAGATTTCCTTGTTGAGAATAATAATTGTGAGGTTTTGTAAATATATTGATATATGAATGAATGTATTCATTGCTCTGTATTTTTATTTTGTTACCCCTCTGTACTTTTATTTGGTATGTTAATATATATATATATATAGTATTTTGTGTTATTTTTATTGTTTTCTATACTGGTTAGTTAGTGGGTTGAAATTTTGCTCAGGCCAGAGTTATGGCCGTACCTGTGCTCGGCACAGATTTTGAGGTTTTGAATATGAAATTAGATTAAAAAAATATTGTCAAAACTATTCTTTTATGTTAAAAATAAATAAATAAATAAAAAAGAAATCGCGAAATTAAAAAAATTCGCATTTGCGTTTTAAAGTAAAAATAAATATAAAAAAAATTTAGTTTGGAGTGGGGGACGGACGGCCGAAGCCGTACCGCTCCCCGTACCCCCCTGGTACTGCACACAACAGCCTTATAGACTGCTGTGCGCAGCAGTCAATAAGACTGCTGCGGGCAGTCTTTAAGGCCGCCGGCCTTGTCTTAAAATTAAAATTTTATAATTTTGTTTTTTTATTTATACTTTTGTTTTATATATATATAAATATATATATTTATATTTATATATATATAAATATATACATATATATATATATATATATTTATTTATTTATTTATTTATATTTTATTTTATTAAATATTAAAATATTAAAATTTATTTTATTTAAAATGAAATTATAATTATTTTATTTAGTATAATTATAGTTTAAAATGTAAATTTTGTGTTTTAATTTTAAAAGGTTAATTAGTATTTTTATGTAAATAAAGGATATTATTTTATTGGTTGAACAAATAATTTAAACTGGAATTTGCTTTAATTTGTTGTTGTTGTGGAATTATATTGAGAAAATGACATTTTGTTATATTTGGTAATTGGAACTTGATACTCTTTTGTGAATATTGAATGTTGGATTTTTTTGGGTTATTAAATGAAACAAATTAAATGTTTGGTTGTATTGTTTATTTTGGATAAAATTGAATAATAATAGGGTAAAATTATTTTTATTATGAAATTTTTATGGTAAATTTTATTGTGGAAAACTGAGTGCAAGTAATAGGTGAAAGTGGATTGTTTGTCTTGATGAAATTTGGATTATGTTGTTAATTTGTGAAACCCTATGGATTGTCGGTCTATCTTGTGTGTCTTGATTATGGTTTTCTTTTATTCTGGTTGTGGTGTGAGAACTTTGTGTATTTGTGATTCAATTGTTGTTTATTGAGAACCCTTGTTCCAGAGGCGTGTCTTTTAATCTGTGAATGTTATTCCATGTGGTTGTGCTCTTGGAATTGGAAATTTATTAAAATTACTTTTGGAAGGGTTGTACGTGGGTATTGGCATTTTGATTATGAGCTATTGCGAGATGGATTTGCCTCGCTTGTTTATGTTCTGAGTTATATGTTTTATTCATGATAGTACAACCCTTGCCTGCTTTGAGATATGTTAGGGGTCATAGGGAGAGTGGCTCTTCGTGGGCGTCAGCGCCTCAGGATGAGGAAGGGCTCAGGATAACCCACGAAAGAGTAGTTAAACAAGTGATAACCTAAACAATAGAATTTAGGGGGTTGGGTAGTTAAAAAAAATGCAAGATAATAAAACATTGGATTCCTCGGCTATGCATTAGGGCTACCATAGACTAGTGATAGACTGAGAAGGCCGTGGTCGGCAAAGCCATAGTCTCGTCTTCATGAGATATTATTGGCTCCCCATTAGCTACCCTATGGTGCCGGTGCCTCAGTTAGGAGGAAGGGCCAGGAGATCCATAGATGGGTGCCGGCGCCTCAGTTAGGAGGAAGGGCCAGGAGAATCCCATGAGAGCTATGCGATGACACTCTCCACTTGACACCCTTGTGCTTTGTTTGTAGTTGCTTCTGGATATTGTATCTTTATGTTGTTTTCAAGGGCTAGGGAATCCATAGATGGGTGCCGGCACCTCAGTTGGAGGAAGTGCCAGGGGATCCCATGGGAGCTATGCGATGACCCTCTCCACGTGACACCCGTTTGCCTTGTTTCTGGTTGCCTCTGAAATTTGTGTACTGAATTGTGGTTTTAGACATATATGGAATCATGTTTTTTTATTGTTCAGAATTATTTGGAAATGTGTTTTGGATGTTGTTGCGGTTCTTCTGGATATTGTATCTTTATGATGCTTTTGATTCTTGTTAATTTGTTTCATGATTGCTAATTGGTGATACTTCATGTTATTGTGATGAGTTTCTTAGTTTTAACTTGTTATGTGATTTGTGAATGTTGATGGTTGTTCATTGTATGCCTTGTGTGGTACTTGGTTGTTCTATGTTGTTGTTGAGTCGGTTTGACATTCATGGTCGGGTTCACTTCCTCGTCACCTCTGAGCACGGGGGGTGAGTTACTTGTAATTCACATGGTTGGGTGGAACGTGCTCCGCACCCATTGGGTTCCCCATCAGCATCCTGTCGTCTCAGCTTTTCCGCAGTTGGAGTTGTTCCAGTAATTACTTTGTATTTCATATCTCATTATTCTTGTATCAATCCCCATGTTGGGAAATTCAATGTAATTCATTTATCAGAGATTGTAATGTAACCTTAAAACGATGATGTAATAGTTAGGAGCATTTGTATCTTTATTAAGAGATTTATCATGGATGTATTATATGATGTTTATTATTCTTGCCTCATGGTTAATGGATGTGTCCTTATTCTTGGTTATTATTATTATGTAAGTGGTTATGTTGTAATCTTTATCTTTATTTCCGTTTAGTTGTTGCGGTGTAATCCTCGTGTGCCCCAGAGAACTAGGTGTGTTAATGTTATGTAATATGTTATGTGATTATAGTTAAATGTTATTACATGTTTAATTTAACTTTTAAAAAAAAATAAAAAAATTATTTGCATGTGTGTGTGTTCTCTGGGGTTTGCACGGCGGGCGTTACATGTGTTGTCTTTTCAAGATCAACGATGCCCACCATCCCACAATCAGGAATTATTGGATCATGATATCATGGGCAATTGCTACATGTCTTATCTAATAAGGCCTAAGGAGTGAAGGAAGCATTAGCTAGTTTTAAATATATTAAGGGGCAGATTACTAAAGTGCTTGTGAGACACACATGCTTTATTTCAATGCGGATGTTATAATTTTGAGGGAAAATCTGCTCGACAGTTAGTAAAAGGGACGATGACCACTTTGAAGGAGCAGGATCTCTGATGAGAAAAGATCAACAGTTGCCCACCATCCCATGATGGTAAATTGAGGGATTGCGATATCGCGGGAAACCACCACGTGGGTTCCCTTTGCGGTCTATAACATGGTGGGCCCCTTATTGCCATGTTGGTGATTGTGTTAGCCTGTTTTGAAGGTGGTCATCAATGATTTGATCAAACTAGAGGATCAACGGTTGAAATTTAAATATGTATCAAATGTGGTTGGAGCCGTCCATGCAGCCCGCGAATGAGATTTAATGGCAGATGAGACATCTACTGCAAGATTTGATCAACATAAAATAAATTTACTTGTTTTATTGGTATCACAAAGCATCCAACTATTTCATGAGAACAATTTCAGAGCCAAAGGTGAAATTACGAAGCAACTGCAGCCAGAATTTGGAGTTTATGCCAAAAGAGCCGTAAGTTTATTTTCTCTGTCTCCCAGTTATTCTGCACCTAAATTTGGGAAGGGGGTTTCTATGCTTGTCATTGAGCTCATTGAGATCTTCTATTAGGGCTATCATTTAATCAAAAATTGTGAGGAATTAAAATATTTTACCCTATAATTTCCTATCTCTGCTTAGTCATAGCCACTTGAAGTGTAACATTGTGATGAAGCCCTAGTTTTTCCAAGATGGCACCACCAAAGCAACACTCTGGCCACATTGAATATTTGAAGAGAAACTTGTACGATGATTTCCTAGATCAATTTCCATTATCAACGAATTATAGAAGGAAAGGTGTAGTGTTGATGCGAGGGAAAATCCTAGGGGAGGGGTTAGTGTGTAATTGTTCCAACATTGCTGACACTAGGGTTCCACTTATCGGCTTAGAAATGTTCAGATTGTGGTATGGGTAGAGGAATTTTCCTCACCTATTTTCAAATAGATGGATGTATGACATGGGGAAGCTAGTTGTACCAAATGTATTCCCTGATGTGGACTTACTTAGGGTAGTGGTCGTGAGGTATGACCCCATCACACAGATAATTAGGGATAATGATGGAGGGGTGCTATTAGAAATTAATAGAGATAATATCTAACAGATTTTTAATTTGAGTGAGTTGAGTGAAGACTTGGTTCCTATCGATCTTGAGGAAATGAAGTAGGAGTATGCAAAGCTAAAATCTCTATTTAGGGCTAAGCTGCTTCCACCTCATCTAGTTAGGGTAGGAGATTCACAATTTCATATCAGCCCTAGTGACTAGGAACCTTTCAGATTAAATTGTTTTGCCAACCCTTTCCTAGCCACTTTCTATTCATTATGTTAGATTTTGGGTTTTAATCCTGGTGCGGTAATGCCTATTGCATACATATTTATGGGGGTGCAAATACAACACCCTAACTTCTTTGTGACATATGACTTTGCTTCTTTCTTGGTTGAGAGGATACATGAAGGGTTGTCGAAGCTATAGAAAATTGATACTGGTACTCAATTATTTTGGTATTCTATGCTAATGCATATGTTTTTGTTTAAGAATGTTGATTTCTTTTCTGAGAAGATGAACTTAAGGAAATTAGTTAATAGAGAAAGATTGCTAGTACAGATATGGGTTGTGGATTTATCTTGTAATAAAGAAAACCCCAATTATGTGCAATTTGATAATTGTTTTGCTTCTAGATTAAGGACTAGATTGATGGTGAATGTACCTAGGAACCCTAAGGAAGTACATGATTTCCTCAGGCCAAAGGGGAGGAAGCCAGAATTGAGGGTTTTACATAATTGGGGTCATGTTATCCCATACCCAGTCAGCACTGTCTTGAGAGTATACAAATTTTAGGGAGCCCCTCACATTCTGCCATACAATGCACCACCAAGAATAGGGTTTGTAGAAGTTATGTGGTAGATAGGTTGTATTCATGAAGACAACCTTACTGGAAGGGGAAAGGGAACATTCTTCCCTGATTATACATTGGTGTCGGACTTTACATTTTCAAAGGGGGGTTGGATGCATTTTGATAAATTCTTTGCTGATTACCATTTGAGATTTGGTCCAAGACAACAACATGATCCTGAAGGCTTCTTTGCTCTTTTCAAACAAAGAATAAAAGGAGGAAAATTCACACATGAGTTCAACTTCCCTGAGGACTTGATCAGAAATGAATTTGATCTAAATAAGTAGGAGTTGAACAAAGAGAAGTGGATAGCTTATAGTAAGCTACTGGATGTTTTGCATGAAATGGATCCGAAATATGATCCACTATTGGAGTTCACTCCATACCATAAGAAAATTTATTTTCTAATGAAGAATTTCAAGGAGATTATGGATACCTTGAGAACCAAGAAGATAAATTTAAGGTTAAGTCTGGGTATGCAAGGACAAAGTGTTGGGCCAATTGAAACAAGGTCAGTATACCAACCTATAGAAATATGGCCCATCTATAGAAGGAAAAAGGATAGTAGCAATGATGAGGAAGAAATAGACAGAAAAGGGAAGTAGATAATGAAGGCCCCTCCATGATCAAGTCCAAAATTCAAAGTACCTAGGGCAGTCAAGATTATTGATTTAAAATCTTCACAAGAAGATAGTCCCCCATCACCACTATCTGAGCCAAGACCTAAGAGGCAAAGAACTGATCACCCACATAAGGATTTGACAGATCAAATTATTGTTACTGATTAGGACATGTAGGCCAGTATGTCTTCCCCTCCTAGGTTAGTTGAATTGGTTTTATCTGATTTGGATATGAAAGGTAAAAGTTTACAAGATGCAAGAAGCATGCAAGGAGTTCTTAGATGACAAAACATTTGTAAAGACTCATGTATTCATGCAATTGGAATGGAGAATGAAATTTGAAGAGTATCAAAATAAATGTAGGGAGAGAAGGGAACTAAGGCCTGACAGATCAGACCAGGAGAATGATGAAGTAAAAGCTGAACTAATGGAAGAGTTCAAGAACATCACTCCTGAAGAAGGAAGACAACTAGTGAGTCAGGTCGGTGTATTGATTTTTCCTAAATGGGACATTGCAGATGCAGTGGATTTTAATGCTATTATGAATTCCAAGAATCCTTTTCAAGATTCAGAAGAAGAAGTTAAAGTAGCATTGCAAAACTCTGCCTTCAGTGAGGTATATGAGACCTTGCCAATTTGGGCATTGGCTCCACATGGGAGAAAACTAGATATTGTCAATATTAATCCAAATTTCAAAGGAGGATTAATAATAAAGAGAGATTCAGAGACTTCAACCACCGAGGCCACTACTTTAACTATGAATGTGGCCAAGTTGGCCCAAAAAACTACTGAAAGGGAGGAGGCTGAAACGAAAAGCCTAGTGCAGAAGTATAACATTCTAATTGAAGAATATAGTAAAATGCAATAGAGGAATGTTGAATTGCAAACTAAAGTGGAAAGGTTCAGGTATAGAGAGATTGGGGAAACATCAAATGCTCCAAGAACCAGTACATTATCTCCCAAAGAAGGGTTAATGCCTCTTGCTTCTCCAAATGTTTCCACACCTAGGTCTCCCATTCAGAATCCTGCTCTCACCCCTCCTCTAGAACAAATTGATGAAGAAATAGAGTTCTCTGTTGATCCAACGAAGAAGCAGCTTACATAGAAAATTGATGAATTATAGACATCATTAAGGGTAAGAGAAGAGGGTTTTCTTTCAAAGAAAAAAGAGATCGTTACTACTGTTTTGGAGCACTTAAATGAAAGGGTAGATAATAAATTGCCATCTATACATTCTTTATATTCTTTACTATTGGAAGGAATAAAGAATATTGATAGGGATTAGGAGGTAGTAGTAAAAATAATTGAAAACTGGATCCCTAGGGAAAATGATCTGGATATCATGAATAAAGCCTCAAGGTTTGATATAAATAATAGGCCCCAATAATTGAAGCCTACTCATGTGTTAGTCAAATCATTACAAGGTTTTCAAACCCTACCAGATGATTTGAGTAGGAAGATTAAGGAATTGGTGAAGAATTTTGATGATTAGGGTAACACATTGTTACCTGGTATAATTGATGAGCAGGGGAAAGTCAGAACACTTCAACAATGGAAAGATCAAGCAAATAAGGTCATCAATAACCAAATTAAATTAATTTGTGATGACTCAAATTATGATTTTTTGGTGAGTTGTATGGATAAGATTATTGGTAGCAGCTCATTCTTGGAGTTTTCTGAAAGAGATACAAACCAGGTAGCGGTAAAGTATATGCCTTATAGTACAAAGGTAAATGAGGTAATTAATTTTGACTGGCCTACTGATGAAGAATACTAGAAGTGGGTAGCTAAGTATTTGAATGATGATGAGTAAAAGGAGTGGACTACCGATAGGTGGCAAATCAGATGTTGCAGTTACAACGATTCTAGTTTTATGTTGATGGGATTCTCGATGTGGGTTTCTTGTGGTTTTTGTTATTGCATCAACTTTCCTGATATGGGGTGATGAACGAGAATATGCTCTAGGATGATTGTAGTTTTAACGAATTTTGGAATATCATTAGGTGCTCAAATCGGCTGATGATGTGTGTACTTTCTGGCCAAAGCTTGTTTGCTCCTTCATTTTTCTATAAGAAGGATTTCAAGGCCAGAAGTATGGGTGAGCGAGTTAGATAATTTTGATCAAGTCTAGGTGAATTTGCAAAGTAGATTGTAAAGATGTATGGTTTCAGAGAGAATTGCAATTTAGGATTCTGGGTCATTTTGTAATAGGTTTTGAGTTCATAAGGATTTAATGTTGCATAACAATATTAGCATTTGAATTGAAATGATAAATTCAAGCTCATGTCTTTACATTGTATGTGCATATTTGAACCTTGAATAAAATAACTAAGGGTTGTTTAATTCAGCTCACTGTTGTGGTGTGTATAATTCTATTTTAGCTTTAATTCAAGGAATTAATTAAAATGCTTGAATGGGATTATAGGTAGATATGTTATGTATAAGGATTTGATAAGTAGTATTGGGTTAGAATACATACTGATGAAATTGTAATGCAATATTGTCAGGGACCTTGCATATTATCTATTACATCTGTTATAAACCTTTAAGTTCTTATAAATTCGACTGCTACAATGGATATATGGCACTGATCTAAGTTGCATTCATTCATTAGTAGTAAAAAAGAAACCAACACTTTCCTTGTATTCTTTTATACTTTTCATTATTCTTATTTATTTTACACCTACATTTACAAATACACATACATATGAATTTACTATTTTCATTTATTTCTCATGTAGTTTAATAGTTTGATTGATTTCATATTATATGTGTTGAAGACTTTAGAATTTCAATTACATTAATTTATGGATATGTTGTATCTATAACACTAAAACCATATGCTCTTTGCATTTACACTTGCATTTAGAAATACACATTTATATACATAGATATAGATTTCTTTAATGATATGTTGCATTTATTGTTCTAGGAGAGCATCTAGTAATTGCATTTACATTTACATTTAAAAATACATATACATACATACATACATACATACATACACACACACGTGTGTGTGTGTATTTATATCATTTATATTCAGTGTTCAGAAACAACTCATTAGGTATGCACATGGATAAAAATTTATAAAATCAGATCTTCCATACATGTTTTGTTGAAACCTAGGCTTGAACCTCTCATTTCACATGCTTTTCCTCACAAAACTATTGAGGACAGCAGCTATACCTTCTTTATTTCTCATTCTACGCCCTATTCATGCATCCTACAATTACAACAGTATCCATGGGGCCTCTTACACAAGGTACAGTAATCACAAAAAGTGTAAGAGCCCCTTTATATCATGTTTGGACTATAAAATGCTGAAAAATAGGGTAACTCAGATTATGATTTGTTGGTGAGCTGTATGGACAAAATCATTAGCACCAGCTCATTCTTGGAGTCTTTTGAAAGAGAAGCGAATCGGTGGTAGTTAAGTACAAACCTTATAGTGTCAAGGTGAATGAGGTGATCAATTTTGATTGGCCAACTGATGAAGAGTACCAGAAATGGGTAAATGTATATTTAACTGAGGAAGAGTGAAAAGGAGTAGGCTACTAATAGTTGACAAATCAGCTGTTGCAGTTACAACAAATTTCAATTTTGTTTTTTGGTGACAGTCTAGGTGCAAAATTCTTGAAGTTTTTTGTTGCTACATCAACCATTCTCAGTGGGCGCGATGAACAAGAAGATTCTCTAGGGAGATTGTTGTTGTAACAAATTTTTGGAATATCACAAGGCGGTCCAATTGCTTGGTGACACGTGTGTTTTCTGGCCTGACCCTTGTTTGCTTCTCCTTTTTCTATAAGAAGGATTTCAAGGACAGAAGTATGGGTTAGCAAGTTAGATATTTTTGGTCAAGTCAAGATGAAGTTGCAAAGAAAATTGTAAAGTCTCATGGTTTTAGGGAAAATGCAATTTAGGTTTTGAGTCATTCTATAGTAGGTTTTGAATTCATGGGGATTTGATGTTTTATGACAGTATTGGCATTTGAATTGATATGATTAATTCAAACTCATGTCTCTCCATTGTACAAGCATATCTAAATTTTGAATAAAATGATCAAGGGTTGTTTCGTTCATCTCACTGTTGTGGTTTGTATGATTCTTATTTTAGGTTTAATTCAAGGAATTAATTAAAATGCTTGAATGGGATTGTAGGTGTATATGTTTTGTATAAGCTATTTTTTTTTTGTCTTATCTTATACCATTTTATGAGAATAGGGGTGCCAATGTAAGAGAAGATCTTTGGAAACTAGGTATGAAAATTTGAAGGTTAAAGAGAATAGGGGTGCCAAACTTACAGTACTCATTGCCCCTTGGTCGTCGATTTTCCCTAAGTGCCCTCAAACTCTTCCTCGGCGCTAGTATTGACCTTGTTTTCACTCCTCCAAACTCTTCCTCAGCATTGATATTGTCCTTGTTTTCACTCCTCCAAACTCTTCGTCAACGCTGGTATTGACCTTGTTTTAACTCCAAACTCTTCCTCGATGCTAGCTTTAAACTTGTTTTCACTACTCCAAACTCTTCCTCGACACTGGAATTGACCTTGTTTTCACTACTTCAAACTCTTCCTCGGCATTGGTATTGACCTTTCACTCTCCAATTTGATGAGCTACAACCTAGTTTCATTAGGTTTTACAGTATGTTAATTAAGTTCAAAATTTTGGCACCATTTAGCTTGGTTTTAGTATTCTACAATATACTTAAGTATATATTAGCTATATTTTACATAATAAATAATATAATTATTCAACTTATTATAATGATATATTATATTCTTTAACAAAATTATTAAATATGTATAAAATTATTATAATTAATAATTAATAATAAGTGTTTTTATATAATACAAAATATAATTAATATAATATATATTTAATATAATAGTAATATATATTAATATGAGATAGAGAAACTAAATTTTGATTGGTTGTTTCATGTCAAGAATCCAAGGATGGCATGTGTCCTTGGGGAGTTATGCTCAAGGTAGCATGCCATTTGATTAAAGATATGATAATTCTCCTTTAAGACCTCTTCAATGTACCCATTCCACACTTAAGGAGACAAAGATAAATTTAGAGAAGAAAATATAGAGAGAGAGGGAGATAATGACAAACATACAAATAGAAAGGGAGACAAAGAGATATAGAGGGGTAGAGAGATAAAGAGATAAGGATGAATAGATAGAGATATAGGGAGGGTGATTGATATATCTCTCCCTTTTGCTCTCTATATCTCTATATCTCCCACTATCTATGCCACTCTCGCCTCTTCTCCCCTCTATCTATTGAGCTATCTCTCCCTCTCCCCCCTTTCTCTCTCATTCACTCCATCTCTCCCTCCATCTCTCCTACTCTATATCTCTATCTCTATTTCTCTTTTTCTCTCCCTCTCACTCCTCTCTCTATCTCTTTCTATGTATATCCCTTTCTCTCCCTCCCCCTCTCTATCTCTCATCATCTCTCCCTCCCTATCCCCCCTATTTATCGACTCTCTATCTCCACCTCTCTTCCTTTCTCTTCCCATATATCTCCATCTATCTTTCTCTTCCCATATATTTCTATCTCTCTCTCTTTCTCTCCCCATATATTAACTAAGAAGCCATGCAAGCATACAATAGTATATGTTGGTAAAACTATAATAGTGTTTTATTAAAATATAAGTAACACTTATCTTTCTAATGTCAATCCTTCTTATAAAAATAGTGTTTTATTAAACTATAAGTAGATTATTGTCACCACTCTTCATTCAACATGAAATTCCAAATGTACCAATTGTTTTGTTGCTTTTGTCAATTTTCATTAACCAAGCTATTTACTAGGTTGAATAAAGTTGTGTTATGACCCTTCTTCTCTTTAAAATAATTAGACAATATTAGTGAGATTAGGAAGGGGAGAAAACTAAACTTCTTCAAAATAGGGGTAGTTTTGGGTTTGTTTGTTTTCTTTGTATACTATATACTTAGTTCCTCTAGGATAAATAAGTAACTTTAGATCATTTTCTTAGTTTTGTATCCTAACTAATATAGAGTAAGTTTTTTCATTTTAATTGACTACTACATAATAGTTTATGTGTTGAAATAATTGTTTCCATTCTTTGTAGTTTTTACATTGGAATAAAAATAATATTTAATTTCATGCCAATATACTTCTTTCATAAAGATATTTGTTTGAAATAAGTGCTTCATAACCCATCTGATCAAATCATAATTAACCTATCAAAAAGGAAATAGGAATTTTCTAAAGAGGGAGAGAGAGAGAGAGGGAGAGAGAGAGAGAGAGAAAGATAGAGAGATAGAGAGATAGAGAGTGAGAGAGAGACAGAGAGAGAGAGCGAGAGACAAAGAGAGGGGGAGAGAGAGAAATAGGAAGGGGAAGGGAGAGATAGAGAGAGGGGAAAGGAGAGGAAAATGAGAGAGAGAGGGGGAAAGGAGAGAGAGATATAGAGAAAGAATTAGGAAGGGAAGGAGAGGGAAGAGGGAAGAAGGAGAGGCAGAGAGAGAGAGAACTAGGAGGGGGAAGGAGAGTGGAAGAGTGTTGAGGGTAGAGGATAGAAGGTTTGAGGGTTTATGGTTGAGGGCTTCTAGGGATGAGGGGTAGGAGAGAGAGACTAGAGAGAGAGAGGGATGGAGTGGGAGAGAGATAAAGGAAGGAGGGTTCAGGTAGAGGGTAGAGGGTTTAAGAGTTAAGGGTTTAGGGTTAAGGGAGAGAGACAAAGGGAGTGAGGAGTGAGTGAGTGAGAGAGAGACCCTAAGAGAGGGGAGATGGGGTAGGATATTTAAGATACTTGAGAGAGAGAATGAGAGAGAGAGAGAGATAAAGGAAGGAGGGTTAAGGGTAGAGGGTAGAGGGTTTAGGGTTTAGGGTTAAGGGGAGAGAGATAGAGGAGGAGTGAGTGAGTGAGAGAGAGACCTAAATGAGGAGAGAGGGGTAGGATATTGAAGATACTTGAGAGAGAGAGGAGGGAGTGGGAGAGAGAGTGAGGGAGGGAGGGTTAAGGGTACAGGGTAGATAGGTTTAAGGGTTTAGGGTTAAGGGAAGAGAGATAGAGGGAGTGAGTGAGAGAAAGACCTAAGAGAGGGAGAAGGGGTAGGAGGGAGAAACTTGAGAGAGAGAGAGGGTAGAGGGTTTAAGGGTTAAGGGTTAATGGTTTAGGGTTTAGAGTTAGGGGTAGTGATGGAACTTCAAAGTTTTGTTCTCTGTGTTCTATTTATCTTGCCTTGTGTCTTTGGTCATCTATGGTGTTTGGGAAAATCCTAAGGATGGGGTTTTACCTTCATCTTCATGTAAAAACCTAGTGTTCATCTTACACCATGGATGGGATCTATTTGGCTGTTACCTTTTGGGAAGGCTTTAAAATGACTTAAGCCCCATCACTTCGTATGTCTAGGCTGGGCCCCCTTTTGTTTTATTGTTTTATTTCCTCCACCTGAATTTATTTTTCCTAAGTCTTTTTTTAGTCTCATGTTCCCTCATGAAAACAACTTATGTCATTGTTTTTCGTCGACCTAGTGATGTCCCCTTATTCCTTTAGGGGAGAGGGCCCAGTAGTCATGCAGGCTAACTTTCTCAGGATCTAGCAATTGACTGGAATATCGTAGAACCTTCATTTTCTTTTTAATGTAGAATGGTCTCGTATTTATCTATAACTAAGGTTTGGAGGCGCGAATCATCATGCAACTCCTCACATTGGCAGATCTTTTGAGAAGTGTCTAAAATTTGACGTTTTAAAGGTTCAACCAATACTTAATCATGGAACCCCCAGTAGTTGAACCAAAAAAATATCATTTGTTGCTTGTAGAATATAATATTTTTATTTAAATTAAAATTAATATACAACCTAAGTGGACCAAAAACTTATTGATAACCATAAATCTTTGATAGCTCTACCTTTTATATTCAACACATATGGACTAATAGTTGAACACAAAAAATCTATTTGTTGTTATAAAAACAACACAATGATTTAAAATATAACTTATATTAAACAAAAATGGACCAATAGTTGAACACTAAAACTTTTTGAAAATCCTTCACATTAAATGGGAAAATACATGTTATTTATTGTGCTCACCTTTTATATTTTTGATAGGACAAACTATTAATATAAAATTATCCAATGCTTGTAGTAATGGAACTTCAAATTTTGTTTCACTCATGCCCTGCCTTATGTCACTGGTCTTTCATGTTGTTGGAAAATTTCTTAGGGCTAGGATTTTAGCTTTGTATTCATATTAAACCCTTGTGTTTACCTAATTCCTTGGTCAGGATCTACTTTGCTGTTACCTTTTTTGAAGGGTTTTAAAAACATCTTATGCCCATCATTCCATCTAGGTCTAGTCCCTTTGGTCTTAATATTTTATTTCCTCTATGGGTTTTACTTTCCTAAGTCCTGGTTGGCCCTGTGCTGAATAGTTTTAAAAAAATTATGTCGTTGTTTTCCATCTTCCTAGTACTGTCCCCTTTCCCTTTAATGAATGTTTTATTTTTCAGAAGGATGAAATTTGTGCTATCGTCAATCAACATGCCTTTGAGATTAGGGTGGGTGCATGAAGTTGGTCACACTTTTGTGGCCAAATGGGAAAAAAATGGGGAAACACATAACGCAAGTGCGTTATGTGCTTTTAAAAGAAAAAAAAAGTGAAATGTGTATCATTTGCTTTTCACTGTTTCTCAGTTCTGCCCGCAGCCAAAAACCCTCATTTTGTGCTCACGTTCTAGGAGGAAGGACTTGTGCAAATTTCATCAAGAATAGTTGGATTTTTTCTGCAAATATGGTGCCACGAAGACGAAGAGATGCAGGAGGTAAGTATTGTTTACTATTTGTTTTGAATTTGTTAGTTTGAAATTGATTTTGTTTGTTTTAGGTTAGATTTGATTTTTTTTTAAATCTGTAGGAAATCCTGCAAATCCTCAAAAAGAAGAGGAGGTAAATCCTCAACAAAATCAACCTCAACAAAAAAAATCAACCTCCCCCACCATTCTCTCAATTCCCTCCTGGCACTCAAGAAAATTTGAGGAGTGAAATTGAGAACAATAGAAAACAACTTGAGGATCTTATCAGTAGGTTGAGTGATCCAAATGCTTCAACCATAGAAAGAATGCTTCTAGAAAATTCATTGAAAGACATGTTAAAAAATGTAGATACAATCACCCAACAAATATCTGGATGGCAAGATAGGAGGTAGACAGCTAGGGCATATTATGCAGACAAATTATCATATAAACAAGTAAAAGATTTAAAAATTACTAAAGGTGATTTGTGCTCTCTATTCACTAACCCTAAAACAAATCAAAATCTTACCCTCAATACAAAGAGGTTTCCTATTCATTGGTGCCACCACCAAGAGATTAAGAACCATTTTTATGAAAGATGGTAGATGGTCTTTGATTACCCACCGTGCAATAATTGTGAAGTCCCCCAATATTTTCTTAGGAAACTATACAATGAGTTTGTATTGAACCAAATCCCAAATTATTTTGATATGAGGGAGTTCCAGGGGAGAGGTGGGGAGTCAGCTTAGGATAGGCCCGGTGCACAGCCGAATCCTACGTGGCAAGGGAGACGACCTCTCACTAGGTCACCTCGTGAGCAGATTGTGATGCATGTTGTTGCGAAGGAGAGTGTCGACATAGAGACATTGCAAGCGATCACAAATTTGACCCAGAGTGTCATCCATCACACTAGCCCTATTATACAGCGCGATCTAGGGGAGTCTTCAGGTGGTGGCCTTTGAACACATGTGTGTCAATCTTGCAAGGTGACTTGTTCGTATGACCCTACCGACACTCAAGAGGGTGCTACGTAGGATCCATATGCTACTACCCAGCCTGATCCTTATGCATCTATGGGGATGGAGAGGATGGCTGACATTTTGCATGATGCATATGGCATTGACACTCAGGTAAAATTCAGCATGTTCATTGAATTTAATTTATTAAATTTTGATTGTGAAATGCAAGATTAACTAATTTAGTTTTATTATTTTAATAAAATTGTAGGGTCATAGTGTAGAGACTGGATACACCAATCATCCACCTACTTATTTTTGTAGTACACCTATCGGTGGGGTATGTAAAGTTAGTAAACAATTATAAATTTATTACATGTGTTAATAGCATTGTTTTACGAATGGTATTTTAATATGTGATTTTCACGTTGAATAGGGTAATTATTGAGGTTTCAAGGAAACACCTCCGAGTGCCAATAGATTTGATCAAACGTTCACGGAGGTAATATAGAATTTAAAGAGAACTTAAGTAATGAATTCTAAGTTTAATAGATTTGTGTAGTTTATATTCATATTGTTGACCTTACGTTGCATTACACAGATCATTTAAAATCAAAGCATTACTTCAAATTCGATAACTAATAATCAGAAATATATTTTTTTAATACTTGTACTCAAAATTTTGTTTATTAGATCTCATACATTATAAGTCATCATATGGATCGCTATTGTAAATTTTTTGTGATTGAATAATTTGTTGTTTTATTTTTATATGTTGGTGACAGAAACACTTCCAAATGTTATGAGGGAAATGGATATTGGTGTTTCCTCCGCTATACAATCCTTGATGGCTCCGATAGGGGAGGTATGAGGCAAATTACTAAATTTCAATTTACATTCATTGTTATAGATGAACTATTTCTAGTGAAAAATCAAAACATTATTGATTTGTAGTTTAATTCCTATTTGGATGGTTTATATAGGACTTGAGCATGCTTGAGCATCAACATGCAAATATTTCCATCGAGGAGAGTGATTGTGAGATGGTCGTAAATGATTATTTTGTTAAATATATTAATTTTTATAATGTAATTTCTATATATTAATGTCTTTACTTCTTATTGTAACAGTTGAAACTTCACTAGAAGCTAAACACTAGGAGGACCAGTAGGAGCACTCCTCGAGCATAGCAAAAACAAGTGACAGACTTATTGCCATCGGATCACCTAGCAAAGGGAAAGAAAATTGTATTTGAACCAGAGCATGGAGAGAAATGAATTTTGAATGCACAGAGCCCTTTGTTGTATGCCTACATGGCAATTTTGTACATATTTTGTATTGGATATATTTGACATTGAATGCCTATATGGCATACTCGTGAGCCTATATGGCTATTTTGTAACTATATTTTATACTTATATCGACATATATTGATGTATGCGTACATGGCTATTTGCTTAATACAAATCTTTTTATTGAGGGTGTCCATATTTGCAAATTATAAATTCATGGTTCAATAGATATGAGTTATGTGTATTCAAGTGTATACTTTACAACTTACGCACATATATTTTTTGACTTACGTGTGAACATCGAAAAGCGTGAAAATTTATGTGTTTGTTAGTCAAATGTAAGCCAATTTTGTTATTCTCAATTCTTGCATACTCAATCTTATGGACTTATTCCTTCCTAGCACATATTGTGAATATTTCTCATTTGGTGCAAAAGACAGATTCCTCATTTTTGAACCACTCATAGCAAAGAGATTCACAATAAGACTTTAGCATTGGAACACTACTCCATACTTCTCTTGTCTAGACCATAAAGGATTGAAAATTCTTAATTTGATGCAATGATAGTCATGAGATGAGAATTTATATAACCATGCCTATTTTGAAACTTCACATCTAATACTGCATCAACAAGAACTTAAGAATTGTTGCATAAGAGTGTTAGGTTTGATAGGCATTCTCTTCCCTAAGGGAGGAGAGCCTGCATCTTGAATTTTGAACAAAATTTTAAGAAGCAAAAATTTTACCTAAAAGATTCAAACCTAGATGACATATTTGGCTAAGTCTATCTTGAAAATTATCAATGCGTTCAAACTTAAAGGAGATTCTCCCTGAAAAGAAAACTTTACCCTTTTTCCCAAGGAAAGAAATTGCAACAAGTTGCATGTGATTTATCTTATTTCTTTCTCACAGTTCCTAGTCAATCATTCATGGCTCAGGATAGTTCCGTTCCAAGGCAAGGACACCCAAAAAATCACTGAGATTCTTCTATGATCTGCAAGAAAAAGGTTTTCTCTTTCACAATGTAAATAATTATAACACTGTTTTCTTGTTTTCCTTCCATAGAAAAATGTTCACACTTTTCAAATTGATCAATGATCAATAATGGCTGATTGTAAACACTTGAAATTTTTATGTTTGAACTTTAATTTATAATTTTGTATCATGACATTCAAGTAGATCACTAATATTTTAATATTTCACTATGAAAGTGGTGGTGTATTTTTGCTATGTTATTTGACTATTAATATGGTGGTGTATTCTAAACTTGATTACTGCTACAAATATGTATATATTTCTGATTTTTATATGTTTTTGTATGACCGAACCCAAAACAAACCCAACCCCAAAAAAAAAAATTCCTCGAACTATGAACCGGGTTCTCGAACCGATCCCGAACCCAAAACTGAACCGATAACTTAGTAAAAATAGATTTTTTAGTTTATATTCATAACGTTGATTACATTGCATTGCACATCTTTCAAACCGAAAGCATTGCTTCACATTTCATAACTAATAACTAGATGTTGATAGATGACAAAATTTCAAATCACAATATAGTTTTTACAAAGTCAACCTAAGTAGTTATGCAATTACTCACATTGCATAACAAATAACTAGGAACAGCTGCCAATTGCATTTGGTTGTCATGGCATTCTATGAGACCACATTTCTTTGAGGCATTTTTTCAAACAGTTCAAGCCTTGTCTATACTACCACATTTTTCATACATGTCTACCATAGCATTTTGTCAAATAGTTCAAGTGTTGCCTTGTTGCTATGGTTGAAAGCCTAAAACAAGTGCTTTAGAACAAGTTATGGATGCTTGGAAAAATTCTATCAAAAGCATAATAGTAATTAATATATAGATTAATGAACTCTTTGAAAATGCTCAAAGAAATGAGGTTCATGACTTGATGGAATGCCATGACAATCAAATGCTTTTGATTGTCATGGCATTCCATCAAGTCATGAGATCTCATTTCTTTGAGGCATTTTTTCAAAGAGTTCATTGCCTTGTCTATGCTAACACATTTTTCATACATGTCTATCAACTCATTTAGCCAAATAGTTCTGCCTTACCTGCTATGGCTAAAAGCTTAAAATAGGTGCTTTCTCGAACAAGCCATGGATGCTTAGAAAAAATCTATCATAGCATAATAGTAAGTAATAGCATAGACAAGGGAATGAACTGCTTGAAAAAATGCCTCAAAGAAATGTGGTCTCATGGTGGTGGAATTCCATGACAAGTAAATTGTTGGGATTGTCATGCATTCCATCACCATGAGACCACATTTTTCGTGCATTTTTCAAACAGCTGCCTTGTCTATGCTACTACATTTATCATATAGGTTTACCAAAGAATTTTATCAAATAGTTCGCTTCCTTGTTGCTATGGCTAAAAGCCTAAAATAGGTGCTTCCAAAAAAGCTATGGATGCTTGTGGAAAAAATCTATCAAAGCATACTAATAAGCAATAGCATAGAAAAGGCAGAAAACTGTTTGAAAAAGAGCCTCAAAGAAATGTGGTCTCAATGGTGATGGAATGCCATGACAATCCATAGCAATTTTCTTGTCATGGCATTCATCATGCCATTCCATCACCATGAGACCTCATTTCTTTGAGGAATTTTTTCAAAGAGTTCACTGCCTTGTCTATGCTAACACATTTTTCATACATGTCTAACAAAGCAATTAGCCAAACAGTTCATTGCCTTGCTGCTATGGCTAAAAGCCTAAAACAGGTTCTTTCAAAAAATCTATGGATGCTTAGAAAAAATCTATCATAGCATAATAGTAAGAAATAGCATAGACAAGGGAATGAACTATTTGAAAAAAATGCCTCAAAGAAATATGGTCTCATGGTGGTGGAATGCCATGATGGTGCAGGAGCACCCAAGCTCCTTGAGGATCATTTGGAGAGTCAAGAGATGGCAAGGGTCTTGAAGGCCTATAAACCTTTCCAGAGCATCAATTATAGAATTTTGAAGCCTATAATGGCATTTGGCATGGATGAGTGTAACAGGAAGATCAAAAGTCTTAAGGGTCCTAATAAGGACCATAGGACCAAATTGACTTGTAAATGGAACAATGATGTTCTAGGAGTTTAAATAGGTATATGATTTTAATTAGGTTAAATAATGTTGAATGATGATATGTAATAGTTTTGGAAGCTTTATAGTTAATAGGAGTTAATGAATTATAATGTTGGAAATTCAAATTTTTGAAATCCAACTTTGGGCGAAAAAGTGAGTTTTAGGACTTTTAATCACAATAATGTAATAAAATCAATTCTAATCAGTTGGGATAGTTGTAGGATGAGTCTATAAGCCTAGAGAAAGCATTTGTATAGAGGGTTGGCTGATATTGCAAGTGTTGTACGGACTGCTACCGAAAATCAATAAAAACTTCAATCTTTTTGCATTTTCTTGAGTTTTTTTGATGAATCTCTGATTCCTTTTGGTTTCATGCTAATTTGCATGGTTTCAAAACTTGTATTTACATTCATTTAACCTTTTGAATGACCTAAATAATGTTGGGAATTAGTTTCTTGTGTTATATTGATGATTATCCTCAAAAAGTATAGATTTTTCACTAGTTTTGAGAGTCTTCATGAATAAATGATCCATTTCATGGGAGAGTGTGACTGAAAACTTGTGAAATGGATCATATCTTACTTTTATTATATAGATCTAACAAGTTATTATGTAGGAAAGAGTGATTCTTGGGTGTACACCGCGTTTTAGCAAGGAAAAGGGCATGAAAATGGTGCCTAAAGTGTAGTAGCAGGAGATCTACCTTAATAAGTGGTATATTTCTGAGTTGAAGGTGTTTATATATGTTGATTTATTGGTGAAATGTGGAAGAGAAGGTTCTGGAAGTGTTGGGAAAGCTAATTTTCAAGAGGCCCTAGTTTTGGAGCAATTTATTGAGGGTTTTGTGATTTAGGGTGTTGAGGGTGTCAAAGAAGACTAATACCTTGAAAATATTTGGTTTGGGAACATTTTTAAACACTATTGAAAGTTTCATAGTCAGGGGATAAGTTTAGAGAGGGGTTGCTTTGAAAGAGTGGGGTAATTAGGCCTTAAATTTGAGGAAACAACAGATTTTGGTAGGTTTGATCAAGAACAAGTGCCATAAATGATTTGATATGTTGTGTATCATCATGAATCACATCTGAATCAATCATTATATTGAGGGTTCCTTTGGAGAAGTTGAGTGAAAAGTCAAAAAACCATCGCTAGAAGCCTAGTTGGGCTAGAAGCCTAGTCAAGGTGCAAAAAGTGAGTTTTGTCTAAGATAGAGGTTTGGGGATTTGAAACAATTTAAGACAAGTTTTTTTGACTTCCTTGCAATCACTCCAAGGGTTTGGGTCCATTAGGAAAGCATCTAAGTTATAAGTGCACTATTGAGGCTTGTCTCCATCAGGGTTCCTGGAAGAGTGTTTGAGATTGCATCATTGTAATTCTTGAACTTTGAGTTTTGACTAAAGTCCCATCCCCTCTGTATCACATGACAAGAAAATTGTAGTGGATTTTCATGGCATTCCATCACCATGAGACCACATTTCTTTTAGGCATTTTTTCAAACAGTTCGCTGCCTTCTCTATGCTAGTACATTTATCATACATGTTTACCAAAGCATTCTATCAAACAGTTCACTTCGTTGTTGCTATGGCTAAAAGCCTAAAATAGGTGCTTCCAAAAAAGCTATGGATGCTTGGAAAAAATCTATCAAAGCATACTAATAAGCAATAGCATAGAAAAGGCAGCAAAATTTTTGAAAAAGAGCCTCAAATAAATGTGGTCTCAATGGTGATGGAATGCCATGACAATCCACAACAATTTGCTTCTCATGGCATTTGTCATGCCATTCCATCACCATGAGACCACATTTCTTTGAGGCATTTTTTCAAAGAGTTCACTACCTTGTCTATGCTCTTATGAATAGAATTTATTGAAATTCGAGATGCTCTTATAATGTCTACGTCATAGGTGGTCATGATAAGGTTAAATTGAAATGAATAACTTGAAATTGCCTCATCAAGCTTCGCACACACTTTTTTAATGGCTTAAAATCATAATTGAGATTTTTCAAGATCATCAAAATAAGGATGTTTCATTGCTTTTCTCTTGAGATTCTCTTGGATGGCTCATAAATCTGCATTTTATGCAAGGGGACACCAATCAATGTTTGCCTGGTTACATACAGATACACAAAGTAAAATAAGATGATAGCATTGGCATCAACCAAATTGACGTGGATACAAGTATAAATTAATAAGAACCATTGTGCATATACTTACAAATTAATCCAATGAACCATCTGGGTCTGCTCTACTCTTTATTGTGTCAAGTATTGCCTCATGGTCAGACTCACGGACCTTCCACAAGGTCTTGTTCAAAGGTCTACCCCCATATTTGCTCAAAAAAACATTGGATGCCACGACAAGGTTTGAGTAATGAAGAATCTTATGATGCATGTCAAATTCCTCAAACAACCAATGTTTAACACTCTTATGTGGGTACCTTCTCAACCACGTTCCAATAACAATTGAGCCTATAGAGTATTCAATGTTTTCTCCATCTATAATTGGGGCTTCCAATTTCTTTTTGCCTCAACACAATGACACAAGTAATAGTCTGTACCCTCTTCGTTGTCTTCATCTGCAATAACTACATAAACATGCCCTGCATTTATATGTGTGGCATATCTCTTGAAATTAGTCAACATTATGAATACAATACAAAGTAAGATAACAATGTGGAATTTCTAATACTAAGAAAGTAGATATATTACCTAGTTGAACTAGATCTGATACATGGTAAATGTCGACCAATGATTCCATCTGTGTTAGTTCCAATGCCAATGGAGGGCGATATGTGTGAAGTGGGCTAAGATAACTTGTCAACCATTTGTCAACCCACTCCCCTAACTCGCAATCATTCTAGGCTTGCATTGTACATGAAGAACAAAAGCATGCCATCTTACGTGTATCAATACTCCATGAACCTGCATTTGAGCTAAGGAAAGAGTGCATCTCACTCGATCCTGTTAGTGTGCAACAATCCTCATATGGTGCAATGTTAGTATCATCCATCAACCAAAAAAATCGATGAACTGAAGACGTACCTTCATTACCTGGACCCATTCAACCATTACACCACTCGATGATTGATCTTGCATCTATCAAATGTGCACTATCTTTATAATTTAACTCTTCTCATGCTAATGCTCTTTTCATGCATGCTCTTGCACCGTCATGCTCTCCCTTTCAATGTCCGGCCTCACAAAAGTTCCACATATGTTGAACACGTGTAGTGAGATGCATCCTGCACAACCAGTAGAACATGTGCGCATTCTTGAACTATGTTGCATAGTTATTTGACCATATTATATGTCGATCATATGATATGCCCCTCTAAGCCAAATGATTGTAGAACATTTGGAAGCAACCTTGCAAGAACTCTAGAGAATGTGTACGATCATCACTAATATAAAAGTGATACTCCCTCAATACCTTCCTTTCATCCTCTGTACTTTCAGTTGCATGTATTAATGCCATGTGCACAAATATCAAAACCTATGTGGAGTTTTAATACTATGACTGCACCTCGTGTTGTGGCTGTAGAGTATAGTTCTCTGCAAAGTCAACCACTAGTACTATGCTACCAAGTGGAAAAGTGTCCTTGCATAGCTTGAATTGTGTGTCCAGCTATCGAGTTCTATGGGTATGCCTTGCATACTCATACACTAGATTCTCACAAAACATCGACATGAACTGATACACTGGAATCTTCTGAATAACCAACTCGCACCTTTTTGCTTCAGACCCATCTTTTGTAGCATATGCCACTGTTTTATACTTCCCGAACTCTACTAGTTTTTGTCCAGCCTCATATGTGCTTTCCATATGTTCACATACTAGCATTCGTTGCAAGCCACCGCAACGCTCGCATGAACCATCCAAGCATGTTGTCTTGTAGAATATTTGGCCATCCTCTATTTCACATAAAAAAATTTATAAGAACTTTCTTGAAGATTTTGGTGGGGCTTCTATGCCACAATCCTACAAAAAATCGTTAGTATGCAAATGTAAACATATAGAATGATAAACATCATAATGGTTAGAGAATTCAATATGTAGTTTAAGGATAAGAATTTTGAAATTTATAAAAAAATTGGGTTTGAGTCATATCCAAAAAATGCTTTGGATATGGCTCATAGTTTCAACTACCGATTCTCCTTCTTACGAAATCTCTTTGATTCAAAGATGGCCTTGTATTATTCTTCCAATAATCTTCAATTAGTGTTCTCAATGCTTCAACAACTTTTTTATCTTTGTGTGGCAATCTCCCTGAGAATGCCTATAATTCATTTGGATCGGTGCCCTCAATTCTTTGCCACCTATGAACGGCTTTTGATAAAGTTTTTCTACTAATTCCCATTTGTTCACTTGTCTTTTTAATGAGGCGAGATCTCTTTGTTTCATAGCTTACCAAAGTCGATTTAATGACACGTCAGGTGGCATTACTATCCTTTGAGCTTGAGGTCTTACCCACACTATCATAAGCATCCATTAGATTCTTCACAATAGTGTTTTCACTTGATGCATTCGATGTTCTCAACCCAAGAGTCTTCATGATGTTTCTGTACTTTAAACCCCGCATCATTTGAACAAATAGTTGACATCTTGTCTCATTTAGCCTTTCAAAGAACATTTTCCAAATCTTATCAGCATATCTTCTACAAGTGCATTATGGAATCTTACCTTCCATGTGCTGCAAAATATCCTCATCAATATTAATCAAAAACTTTGGCTTTCTATGCAAAATTCTAGGTGGTGTTCTATTAGGTACATACATCTCAACATTAGCAATTTCATCAATATTTAATTGAGGTGGGCTAGATTGTGTACCTTCGATCAAGGGTGGAATAGAAGACATACCTTGAGGTTCATGTGGGGATGATGGCATACCTTGTTCCTCAACTCCGAGTGATGATGTACTCTCAACTTCAGATGTGGTGGATGGTGTCCAACCATACTCACTTGTGGTAGATGTTGTCCCTCCATATTCGCTTGTGCTTAATGGTGTCCCTTCCTATTCACTTGCGGTAGATGGTGTGTCTCCAACTATGGTATCTGCATCTCCCCTAGCATGACTCTTTTGCATTTGTGCCCTTTGTGTTGCCAATTTATTTTCTCTTTTTAACAGTTGAGGTTCCTCTTCAACTGGCTTGTTTTCATCAATCGTTCCCAATTTCTTCTTTTCACGATATTCCCTCATCCATTTTTTTCTCTTTATCTTTGATGGCTTGGACCTGATCATATGTTAGTTTTTTCCTTTTAACAGTTCGTTTCTTCAGCATGACGAATAATTTTACCTATGCAAAAAGTGCTAAGTAGTCAAATTAAATAATTGAAAGCTTTGGAAGCATAAATCAATGAAAGTTGGTTTGTATAACTATTTGACAAAATAACTCAATGATAGCTTTGGAAGCATACACAAAGAAAGTAAATTGTTAAATTTAACAAAATGCCTCAAAGAGATGTGGTTTAAAAATTTAATAGGAAAGTGTATCGAATTGTGTGATTTAAAATGTCCATTGACAACGTAAGGTTGTAACATGACAAACTGGTGCAAGAGCACCTAGGTCATGAAATTCCTTCAAAAGGCTAATTTGTTCAATTTGTAATGTTCAAGTAAATATGATGAGTGAAGGTCATTAAATGATGAATTTCAATGTATTTGCACCATGAAATAGGTCACTAAGTGATATTATTGAAAAGTTGTTTTTTATAACAAAAATTGTCAATTATTGTAAAAATGTAAAATTGCACAAAAGCAGGAAGGTGAAGAGTTTTTTTGTGGAAGGGAAAGGATGGGTTGATGAAGATGAAGAGGCAGTTATTTCAACTGATTTAGACACTTTTAAAAATAATTGTAAGCTTCGAAAGGAAGATCTTGTATCCCAAAAAATCCATGAAAATTAATAAAAAACCTCTGCGCTTATTTTGGAAACCTTTTCTATTCTTGTTTTCAGGTTGCATAGTGATTCAAGCATGTTCTAATATTTGATTCTTTGTCAGGGAAAGAGACTTCTTTCATTCTTGAAAGTTGTAGGAATTGTAATTCAAATAATCAATCTAATTTGAACTTAGTTTCCTAAGTCTCAGTCTATGGTTTCCTTAGAATTGTTTAGAGAGTCTAAAAAGTGATTCTTATCCATTCCACCGATGTAGGGCTAGTAGGTCGGTGGAATGGATCATATTTAGTGACTTTTCAATGTGAAGATGTGTGTGGTAGGGGTAAATAGAAATAAGAAGTCGGGATACTGTTGCATGAACAAAATTCTTAATTTTCTCATTCAAAAAAATGGTGTTTTCAAGTAGGGTTTGAGGAAACAACATGTAGAGGAGCTTAGAAATGATTTCAAAATAATTTGAGACATAATGAAGCATGTTTCAATTGTTGGGCAGAGTAGTAGAGGTTTTACAAATGTTTCATTAAAGAAACCCTCATGGTTGGTGTGTTTTCACCCTATAATCAAATGTTTACTGATTTTGTGTATTGATGGGCATTTCCCATCTTGAAACTTGTTTATTTGTGAGTTTCTACACATGGCCTAAGACTGTTTGTAGGTTTGGTGGATTAGTGAGTAGTTCTATGATGACTTGCTTTGATAAATTGACCTATTTAAGGGCTTTTACTAGTAGACAACATGTTGGTTCTACTTTGTTTTGTTAAATAAGTGTATAAACTATTATAGTATGTTGAAAAGGATAAAAATAGGCCTGAGAATCTGTATTGGGATTGTGTAAATGCATTATGATAGAAAAGGAATCACCTGATTAGATGGAATGTTGGCCTCCTAGAGATATTTGGCATTGTTTGCTAAAAACAGAGAATATGCAGAAACAACGAAAGGAATGTTGTTAAGTGCTTGGGAGCAGTCTCATTTGTGATGCCACAGTTGTGTCTATGCTTGGTAATGTTTTGAAGGTAGATTTTCAAAGATTTGATGATTTGGGCATATGTTTCCAATATATGGAAATGGTTTCTTGAATGCAAAGTAGTCAGAGTGTGTCTATACTGATATATTGGAATATTACAATCAAAACATGATGAAATTGGTATCTTAAAGGTCTAGTGATAGTGTTAAACTAATACTGCTTGTTGTTGTTACAAATTGTGTTTAAGTGAAGATAGGATGATGGATGTGTTGATTTGAGCAAAGATATCTTAAATGGCTGGGATGATGTTTGATTGCAGGTCTAAGGAATAGAGGTGTTTGATTATTTTTGCCTTGAAGGGGTAAGTTGAGTTGATGAGTGATTGTTGTGTTGTTTATGACAAGAACAAAGTTGAAAGTTGATTTTGAAAATGGTTTGCTATATGGAGATGGTGAATTGGCTACTGATAGCCTTATAACTTGAAATGAAATAAATGGATTTTGGTTGAATGACAAGTAGTTTTGGATGAATTTGACAAATTTTGTATAAATTGATCTTTTAATCTTTATTGATTTGGGAAGGAAGTTCCCTAAAGAAATGATGTTGTTGAGTGGCTTGGCAATTTGATATTACATCACAAACAAACAATTTGATCAACATGGAATAAGCTAAACAACGAAAATGAAAGCAAGCCATAATAGTATGAAAGAAAATGTACAAATATTTCACATACCTAAAAAAGAAAAGTTTCAAATAGAGGAGTTCTACCCAATTATGCAGCCTTTGCTTCTTCCTTCCTCAAACTCCTCAAAAATTTGACTTCTTCAAAAGCTTGTTCCCCTCCAAATTTCAATTGTATATAAATTATCACTATAATTCAAACTTAAATTAATATTATATGCCTCTCAATGTGAAAAATCTTCTATTTCATGCAAAGGTGATGGAAAGAACATTCAAAAGGTGATGGAATCTCCAAATAATGCATGCACACATCACTCAATCACCAAAAAGCTACTTTTTGTTGGAGCATGTGCAAAACCAGGAGAATATCCAGAATGTGGGAAGACATCACGGGTATATTGTGATTTTTTACCATTTTTAGTGATAATGCGAGCGCGCTATTTAATCCTAAATGAACATATCTATACTAGTTAATAACACACTTGCGTTATGATAACCATGTCAAGCTGTGTTGGCATATCGGTGAGACATTGTCCGTGTCTCCCCAATGCCAACAAAGTCAGCATTCGATATCGCCAAGAGTCCTTACAATCAACAAGACATTATATTAATTTCTCCCATTGCATCAACTTCAGTTTTCCCTTCGACAAGACTATTTCTCTCGCTAGGACCTCACGCCGAGCCTTCATGTTAATCCGTGTGCATCCACTAGTCGGCGAGACTCATCGCTTTCACCAGGACTTCATACCGAGGTTCAAAAGTCATATAGATAATAGAACTTACATCAGTGAGACTATCATCTTTTTCCAAGAGATCATACTGAGGTTTACAAACATGGAATACTTTCATTCATCGCTGAGACTTCACACCGAGACCCCTTTAGTTACATCGAGCACCAAATAGTTAGCAAGACTTCACACATCATTAAGACTTCTTACCGAGCCATCACATGTTACACCAAGGACACCAAGCAAATGCTATCGACAAGACATACCACTCTTCGCTAAGAGTTCTTACCAAGTTCTCCAAGTTACGCCGAGACCACCGTTCACCAAGACTTATACCGAAGATCCCTAATCATCGGTAAGACTCGCCATCAAGGCTGAGACTTCATACTGAAGTCATTGTGTCACCGCAAAGACTCCAAGATTTCCACCATCAACGAGACCTTTCTCCATCACTAAGGCTTCTTCCCGAACTAAGCCTTTTGGCCAAGGGTCTCCCCAATAAACGATATGTATGGCCTATCAGCCAGAGATCTCCACGTGGTAAGAGAACATACCAAACACAACATGTCACACTGAAGACTCTAATGTGTAATTGTTTGGCAAGACTTCTGCAAGGTCACAACGACCTGTACAAAACATAAGGTTACATATCTGCTCATTGGCCAAACATAGAATATGTCACACCGACATGGCTCCAATAGATGTTTCAGCCTATGGGATTGAGACATATTTTTCCAACATAGGAGAGAGAGGATTGAGAGAGAGAGAGAGAGGGAGAGGGGGTAGGAGGGAGAGGGTTGAGAGGGAGAGAGAGACCTAACAGAGGGAGAGGGTTGAGAGAGAGAGAGACATAATAGAGGGAGAGGGGGCAGGAGGGAGAGGGTTGAGAGAGAGAGAGAGAGACCTAAGAGAGGGAAAGCAGGTAGGAGGGAGAGGATTGAGAGTGAGAGAGACCCAAAAAGGGAGAGGGGGTAGAAGGGAGAGGGCTGAGAGAGAGAGATACCTAAGAGAGGGAGAGCGAGTAGGAGGGAGAGGGGTAGGAGGTTGACGCTGAGAGGGAGAGAGAGATACCTAACAGAGGGAGAGGGGGTAGGACGAGAGGGCTGAGAGAGAGAGAGACATTAGAGAGGAAAGGGGCAGGAGGGAGAGGGTTGAGAGAGAGAGAGGAGAGGGGGTAGGAGGGAGAGGGCTAGAGAGGAGAGAGAGATACCATAATAGAGGGAGAGGGGGTAGGAGGGAGAGGGTTGAGAGAGAGAGAGACCTAAGAGAGGGAGAGTGGGTGGGAGGAGAGGGTTGAGAGAGAGAGAGACTAACAAAGGGAGAGGGGGTAGGGAGGAAGAGGGTTGAGAGAGAGAGAGAGACCTAAGAGAGGGAGAGAGGGTAGGAGGGAGAGGGCTGAGAGTGAGAGAGAGAGCCAACAAAGGAGAGGGGGTAGGAGGGAGAGGGTTGAGGGAGAGAGACCTAAGAGAGGGAGAGCAAGTAGGAGGAGAGGGTTAGGACAGAGAGGGTTGAGAGGGAGAGGGTTGAGAGAGAGAGAGACCTAAGAGAGGGAGAGGAGTAGGAGGGAGAGGGGTAGGAGGGAGAGGGCTGAGAGGGAGAGAGAGATACCTAAATGAGGGAGAGGGGCAGGGAGGGAGAGGGCTGAGAGAGAGAGAGACCTAAGAGAGGGAGAGGGGGCAAGTCTGAGAGGGTTGAGAGGGAGAGAGAGGCCTAACAAAGGGAGAGGGGGTAGGAGGGAGAGGGTTGAGAGAGAGAGAGAGACCTAAGAGAGGGAGAGGAGGGAGAGGGTTGAGAGAGAGAGAGAGAGACCTCACAAATGGAGATGGGGTAGGAGGGAAAGGGTTGAGAGGGAGAGGATTGAGAGAGAGAGAGAGACATGTTATGCCTCGCATAACCACCCCACTTTGATCTGGATCAAAATGGGTCCCCCTTTTTTTCTTTTTCTTTTGTATGCTTTCTGTTATGTGTTTTGCTCTTGGGTTGCTTCTGACTTCTGCCTGGGTTTCTCTTTTGGTTTTGATAACTTTGGTTTTGTTTTAGCTTATTTTGGTTCCTTTCTTGCTAAGTATTCAATGAAGTAATCACAAGAAAAAGTGTATCATATGATAATATATCTTATCTCCTTTTGATGACTAATGGAAGCATCTATTTTGTAGAATAGGCCATGCACATGGTGATATTTCTCGAGTGAGTCCACATGGAAGGCTTTCCTTAGAACGGTTGGTCATATTTCTCATTGAAGATGAAAGTCGACAAGACCTTGCTCATGTCTTGCAGACTACCAGTGCAGTCCTATTGATATGCATCTGTGTTGCCTATTGGCAAGACCTCGAGCTTGTCATGGTGAGTGAAATTTACATATAGGAATCTGTCGGTAGGACCAAGGTCATCATCTTGGCGAAGGGGGGTACACTTGGCGAAGGCTCCATGTCTCACCGACTAGCAACACCAGGCTAATATTTTGGCGGGAGTCATCTTCCTCGCAGAGAAGTCTCAGTGAAATCTTCAGGTCACACCAACAAAGCACAACAGAGGTCTATCAGAGTAAGGTCTGGTAGTCTTGCTGACCTATGAAGTCTCACCGACATGTTGTTTCATCGGTGAAAGAATCAGGTTGTCACGATGACTGGGAGTTTCCCTTTGGCATGAAGTTCATTTTCGGAGAAAGGTCTCGACAAGACCTAAATGTTACACCAATCAACAGAAAGAATCCATATCGGTGGGAGATTTTGACTTTGGGGTGAAGTCTCGATGACTTCACCAAGTCTCATCAACCGATGGAGCCTGGGGTAACACTTTGGCGAGAGCTATCTCTTCGGTGGCAGGTCTCGGCGAAGTTCTAAGTGTCTCATCGATTGGCTTGGGAGGAACTCTTCGGCCAAACGAACAACATTCGGCAGGGCATCTTGGCAAGTACCTTTGGTCTGACTGAGATAGCACAAGAATAATTCATATCAGTAGGATTTCTCTGATGTCATAGTGACTGAAGGGTGGACAGATGGAGGCTTCTCGGAAAAACGTGGGTTGTCTGTGGGACGTCTCTCCAATGAGAGTGTGTTACAGTGACACATTTGGAACAAAAGGAATATATGTCGGTATAACTACAAGATGATCTCCCCGAAGTGCTCTCGACTCGGCAAAGGGAAATGAATGTGGCAAGAGATCTCGCCGATGATCCAAAGTCATGCCGATGAAAAGGGTGCGCTCAAGGAGAAAGCAAGGGGTCGCTACGAGGTCTCCCTGACCTCGGGATCTCTTGCCAACTGGTGAACACTCAGCGAAGGATCGTGCCTTCACCAAAAGGTCTTAGCGAAGGAGGAAAGTCACACAAAAATGGGAAGACCAGAGCGTGAGGGGGGAATAGAAGGAAATCGGCCCCAAACAAACAAAGGACTTCACTGTGAGGTCACGGTGATGAGCGATGGTCTCAGCGACAGTGTAGGGTGCTTGCTAAAGGATTTTCATCCTCACCTTAAGGTCTGGGTGACTACGGAGGGTTATATCAAAATGGAATGGGCTCGACGGGAAGAAAACAAAGATCGGGGAGACTCCAAAAGGAAACAAAGACTTCGCCATGTAGTCCTGTCAATATGCCAAAGTCTTGCCGACAGCAGTAGGTTTACAAATGAAAAAGAAATATTAGTATAACCACAGAGAGCTCGCCATGACCTTGGGCTTTAGGAGCTCAATGCCCGGAGAAGAAGAGTGAGCTAGGGGAGAATAAGAGGATTTCGCCTTGAGGTCATAGCACCAAGTGATAGTCTTCCCAACATGAAAGATGAGTTCGCCAACGGGTCCTAGGGTTTGTTATGATGTCCTACCGACTGGCGGTAGTCACACCAATGGTCTTTAGGAGCCCGATATGACTTATGTCGCTCGTTGAAACATCATACCGACCATCTTGTGTCTTGTCGATAGCCGCTGGGCTATATCATCGCATCGAGGAGACACCAAGGGTGTCTTACCAACATGCGATGCTAGGCAAACTGCTTTTGACCACCATAGGATCCTACATGGCTTGTGATTGTCCAATCAAGAGAACCAAGATAAGCCATTGACCAATTGACCACCCCTATGTAAGAAGACCAACATAATACAAACCAGATGGATTCCTTTTGAGAACAGATGGCGATGGATTGGCTCAGTTGAGATGTTCAGATCTCCAAGGAAGCCTGAGGGCGTTTCTAGAAGAACGGTCAATGTACAGAAAAGCACAGGACATGAGGGAAGCCGAAAGAAAGATGAAGGATCTGTGACTCATATAGATAGCTATAGTGACTACTGGCGAGGAGGTAGATCAACATTAATGAAGATATTTTTAGCATCCATGGTAGATTGCAGAGGGAGTTCAAAGATGGAAACTGAGACAGAAGAGTAAATGCTACAGCAACAAAAGATCTACAGATCTTTCCCAGAAATCTTTCATCAACATGGACAACAAGGATTCACATTGTATGCACAACTGACTTTCCTCACAAAGGATCTGAGGGCTGACCTTCATGCAGCGCAGCATATATTTTTGTAAAACCCTAGTGCAGGGGATAGCACATTCAAGTTGGTACATTTTGTATATAAGGCATGCTTGCCTCTTTGCAAAGGTTAGAGCATTTTTTAGACAAAAAAAGAAGTAGAGTTAGACAGTTAGATTTTGAAGATAGCACTTCTAGATTAGAACAGCTAGGTTTCGATAGCTTGGAGACTGAGAACTGTTACGAGGGAGTCAGTTAGCAAAAGGAGAGAGTTGTATCTTGATCCTTAGTAATAAGAGCTTCTCTTTGTCTTCTTGGTCAACAGTAAGATTCTAGTACAGACTGTAATGCATTTTCAAAGTTCTCTTAGTGTAGTTGGAAACAACCTGGAGACTCAGATTCTCTTTACACTGGTGATTATGCTAGCTGTGTAAATATTGTTCATCTGTTTTAATAACAGTAGAAACAATCAGAGTTTAATCTACTTCATGTTTTGTTCCTGAATGACATTTGTTTTAATTTGATCATTTGATTTGTGAAGTCTTTAAGGAATGAAATGTCATTTGTGTTTTATTTGAATGGTGAATGAAAATTTGTTATGCGAATTAGCACTGTGAATGAAATAGGTTGTGTGTTAATCACAAGCTTATCTTGTCCTGCAATTTTAAGTTTATAATTCCTTGAAGTTAACAAGTCTGGTCAGGATTGGATAAACTATTTTTCTTTTCTGTTTCAAACCCCGATCCATCTTTTGTTGTTTCTTTAAAACCCCTATTAAAGTAGGTTTTATTTTCAAGTTTGATCTTAGAATTATCCAAAATCTCAACACCAATAGGCCCCTTGAATATTACTATTGCATTGACCACTGAGTAACATCAGCACAGTTGAGACCCAACTACAAAGACCTTGGAGCTAAGGCATCCATGTGTTGCCTTTCTCTTTTAGGAGAAGCAGAGTAGTAATATTCTATTTGCATTGTTGTGGTACCAAAATCACCGTCAACAAGAACTGGCATTAGAAGGAGGGCCTAGAAGGGGAAAACTGGATAAAGCTGGGTTGTCATCCCCAGAGAAGTCGCATAGAGTTTTTCAATCAGCTGAAAATCCATCACTTTTGATAGAACTCGAGACCCCAACAAGACACAAGAATCATAGGTCTGGGGAAACCATCATACCACCTTTATCAGCTCCACTCACTCCACCAGAATTTTCACCAATACCCCATTGGATACCTATCAATCCACCATCCAATCCATCTAAATTGGCATCACAGCTGGTTCAACCCATCCAATAGCTGGCTCAACCAACACCACCCATGCCAATGGCGTTCTTTCAGATTAATCCCTCTCCATTGGGGACTATTCCTAGAGGTTTCCATGATATTCCCAAGAACCCTGAGAAATTCTACCCTAAATACATTCATGGGGAGTCAAGGAGTGCTAAAGAACACATACAGGCTTTTAAGGATGCATGTGCAAGAGCTCAAATAGCTCATCATGACATAGTCTA
Source organism: Sequoia sempervirens (assembly GCA_007258455.2). Taxonomy (NCBI): domain Eukaryota; kingdom Viridiplantae; phylum Streptophyta; class Pinopsida; order Cupressales; family Cupressaceae; genus Sequoia; species Sequoia sempervirens. Next base: position 95,300,856 of record VDFB02271358.1, on the reverse strand, counting down.
TAGGTTGTTCCCTTATTCCTTAGGGGACATGGCATACAACTAGTACCTTAACCTTCCTCAAGGCTCTATTATGACTTGGACAGATTTGGAAAATGCCTTCATCAATCAGTTTAGGGTCTATGTGGATCTAGCTCTTTTATATCATTAGTTTGCAACTATAAGGAACGAGCCAAGTGAATCTTTTCCTTTATTCAATACTAGGTTCCAGCAAATGTATAGAAGGTTGCAGGATCCCTATCTAATCATCGAGAATAGTGCCATTCAGGCATACTTTAGGGTTATAGACCCTTTGCTAGGTTTGTTCCTGCAAAGAACTTACCAACCAGGCGATATTGATTCCCTATCCAAAGTTTATCACTTGGCTATTAAGCTACAATAGCGAACTAACTCTCAACCAAGTTTGGGAGAAGGTTTTCCTTCACTAGGGTATCATATGTCTAGCCCAACTCCTCTATTTAATACCATCCCAAGAATGTCTCCTTCCCACTATGGGCCTATCTCCGAATTGCAAACTCAACCTTCCATTCCATTCTATGCCAATAAGACTCTTGACCCTTTTCAACAATCGCAGGTCCCTCAAGGTCCCCAGGGTCTTCATAACCAAGTTGGAACCCCAAGTCATGTTGATCAGCCACCCATTGCTAAGGTTGTTGAAAGTGAAAAGATAACTCAGTTTACTAATGAAGTAGAAATCTTGAAGAAAATGTTGTCCCAAGTCACTAATAACATGGCTCATCTTAGGTTGAACCCATCTCAAAATCAAGGTAACTACCCTAATCAAAACAACAACAACCAAGATACTTATCAGAACAACAACAACAATTACAACCAAAAGGGTTACCAAGGCCAAAATTCTTCTAACCAAGGCTACCAAAATCAAAATAGGGGATATAACTAGAGAGAAAATAACAATCGAAAATGGAATACAAGACCAAACAATGGTGGGGTTCCTCATAACTATCAAGTTAACGAGGAGAAATCACATACTACAAACATGGTCGACCTGAATTTCATGACTAACTAGTGTAGGCTACATGATACAGTGATCCATTCTGAGGTGCACTGCCCTCAAATGGAGAAAGTTTTCAAGATGGCACACGAAGATGCCCAAACATTCTAGGGGAATTCACACAAAGGAGGTGACTCAGTGGATACTGCAATGGCTTATGATCTCTTTGAAGAAGAGCCCTCATTCCCAAGACAAAGTGAGAATGAACTAGACGAGGATGCATATGATGCCCAAGCCTTTCAGACAAAGGGAGGACACTTTTTGAGAAATTAGAACAAGGGGTCATTCACTAATTACATGGTGCCCCTAAATCAGAAAGCTAATAACAATCCTCCTCCACCAAAGAGTCCACCTAACTTTCATAATAAAGGTAATTCACTAGGGGCTGTTAAAAGTAATACAAGTTATGATATAGAATTTGACCTTGTCGCTGAGATGCAGAAACAAAAAACCTCTTTGTCATACTTTGATATTTTGAAGTGGTGCCCTGCTCAAAGGGAGATAGTGTTGAAAGCTTTGGAATGGGCAGATAAGGTAAAAGGAAAAGGAAAGGTTACACCCCCTGCAGACATGAATGCAACCTTGTACAAAAGAAAAGTAGGTACTCCACCTTTTCTTTTAAGTTTAAGAATTTTTGAAAAGAACTTACATAATTGTTTGCTAGATTCTGGAGCTTCAGGAAATGTCATGCCATTTTCCATATGCAAGAAGTTAGGATTAAACCCCATTTAAACCAATAAGAAAGTCATTCAATTGGACAAAACAGAGCTCAACGTAGTGGGGGAATTAGAAAACATGCATGTCCAAGTTGGATCTGATCCCAGGATCCTAACAAACATTGACATTCAAGTAGCAGATATTCTTGAGACCTATGGTATGCTACTAAGCCGAGAGTTGATGAAAAATTTAGGGGGATACCTTTCCCTTGACTTTTCACATATGTGGCTATCATGGAAGCGGATTCCTAATCAGATTAGGATTGAAAATGAACCTTGCCTCAAGCATATCATCACTGAGTACGATTGTCCCAATGAGGTAGCTTACTTTGAGACTGAGATGGGGCTTTATAAACAAGAAGAAATTCTAACCTTCTCGATTCTCAATCCTAAAGACATGTCAAAACTAAAGCCCCCTGACCCCATGATTAATGAAAATCAATAGGCCTTGATTAGAAAGCTACAACAAGATCAACTAATCCTAGGGGAAGATACCGATTTACTAAGTTTTTTACTCCCTAATTGGTGCAGGGTACACTATCAAAACCACTCTAAATTGACTTGTCAACTCTGTATTGACACCTTAAGTTGTATTCCTCAAGCTAAAAAGAATATCCCAAGGCATTTTTAGGGAGCAACAAACCACTTTTCATTTGAAGCCCAAGAAACAACAATGCTAACTAGGGATAGGATGCCTTCAAAGGGAGTTCTTCCTCAAATAGATCCCACCCCAGATGTACTCCTGAATTAGCATATTAATAAAGAGAAACCCCAAGGTCTGTTAGGCACCCCTACACTCATAAATGAAACAAAACTTAAGGAATCAACCAAAGGGACAAATGACTACCAGACAGATAACCATAGGTCAGATGATACAATTGAGCCAGAATTGCAAAGTATACCTAGAGAGCCTTTAGAGAATCCTTTCCCTATGACTGGTCCAAAGGATCAAGAAGTCCCACCTTTGGTTAATCTTATTCAAATACATGTGAAAACTTCAAAAGGATCAACCCCTGCTTGTGATCGGTTGTGGACCCTTACCTTTGATGGATCCAAGTCCAAAATCGGTTGTGGTGTTGGAATTGTACTAACCAGCCCGAAAGGGAAAGTTTTCTTTGCTTCTTACAGGCTACAATTTGGATGTACCAACAATGTAGCTAAGTATGAAGCTTTGGCTTGAGGATTAATGTTTGCACATAAGAAGAAAGTTACAACCTTGATGGTCAAGGGAGATTTAGAAGTTGTTGTCAAGCAAGTGCGCAGCCAGTACACCTGCCACAATAAAAGGCTGGCAGCATATAGAAACAGGGTATGGAATCTGATCAAAGACTTTGATGCATTTTGGATAAGCTTAATCCCTAGAGGAGACAATCATGTAGCTAATTCATTGGCTATTGTTGCTAGCACCTTGGAACCTACATAAGGCTCCAAGTTTAAAAGATTCTCAGTGGAACTGATGTCCACCCTAGCTATTCCTGACAATATCAAGAACTTGTAGCTCTTTGATGAAGATCAACATATCCTTGCTTTCCTGGAAAGTTCAGATGTTTTTGAAGGACAAATCATTGATGAATCCAACAGGGATCAGGGAGATTGGAATCCACAGGAATTTGATACAAAAGGAGTCCTGAACTTAAAGAGCAATAGCATTCCCAAGGGAATGGTGGCCTTGGAGAGAATTTTTCATTCAGATATGAGGGCTTAAGAGAAGATACCAGCTCATGACAAAGGAGGTGAATATGACATGGTTGACCTAGCTAACTCGAGTCCTGAAAGGAATGTCTACATAGGGAAGGCCTACCCTGAAGCAATTAGAAAAGACATATTGAGGGCACTTAAAAGGGATATTGCTGCAATATCCTGTGGGTATGAAGACCTTTAGACCTTTGATTCTTCTGTTATGACCCACACTATCCCCTTAAAGCTTGAGGTTAAACCTTTCTGACAGAAGTAGTGCCCTGTCAATGCCTTGATTGAGCTATTGATCTACAAAGAAGTTCAAAAGTTACTGTCTGCAAGGATAATCTTCCTTGTGCGCCATTCAACATGGGTAGCCAACATAGATCCAGTTTGCAAGAAAAATGGGGAGATTAGGCTATGTGTCAACTTTAAAAATTTGAATAGGGCCTCAGAAAAGGATGACTATCCGCTTCCGTTTCTAGATGAAGTCTTGCAGACTATCAATGGGGCATAGATGATGTCATTCCTAGATGGTTACTCTAGATACAATCAGGTGATGGTCAATTGCAAGGACAGAATGAAGACATCGTTCACTACCAAATGGGGAACATTTGCTTACAGGAGGATGCCATTCAGACTGATAAATGCTGGAGCAACTTTCCAGTGTGCCATGGACATAGCTTTTAGAGATTTAATTGGTAAGTGCATTATTGTTTACATAGATGACCTAACAGTGTTTCCAAGGATCGATTAAACCATGCTACTAATTTGACCAAGGTTCTGGAACGATGCATCCAGTATGGAGTCTCATTGAACCCAAAAAAATGTGTGTTTGGAGTCTTAGAGGGAAAACTTTTGGGACACATAATCTCTGAAAGGGGAATATCAATCGATCCAGACCGGGTCGAGTCCATTTTGAAGATCAGCTGGCTAGGAAGTAAGAAAGAAATGAAGTCTTTCTTCAAGAAAATTAACTTTGTGAGAAAGTTCATCATGGGCTTTGTAGAGATTGCAAAGCCTCTGAAGGAAATGATGAAATGAGATGCCAAGATAGAATGGATGGATGAAGCAAAGGTCGTATTCACGCATGTCAAGAGGTCCATTTTGGAGGTGCCCGTGCTCATCAGCCCCAACTATCTCAGACCATTTTATGTTTACTCTTTTTCCTCTCAACACTCATGCGCAGCTGTTCTAACCCAACGGGGAGAAGAGTCGGAAGAGAGGCCGATCGCATTCATGAGCTCTCCATTTAAAAATGAGGAGACCAAATATCCACTTCTGGAAAAACATGCTTTTGCACTAGTTCCAATTCTTAAGAAATTTTGACATTACCTTCTTCAAATTCAAGTCATGGCTATAGTTCCTGATGTAGCTGTGAAGTCTTTACTAATGCAGAGTGAGCTAGGAGAAAGGAGGGGCAAATGGATGGCCATCCTGCAAGAATTCGATGTAGAGATGCATCCCATGAAATTAGTCAGGGGCACGGGTTTATCTCAGTCTATGGCGAATGCTGGTGATAACATCGTCTGTCAACAATACACAGCCCAATCATTTTCCAATGATCCCTGGTATGCTGATGTTGTCTACCTGATGCTTAACAATCAATGTCCAGGGGGGATGAATTTCACTCAAAGGAGGGCTTTGAGACTGAAGAGTTCTCATTACATGTTTAAAGGAAGTTCACTATACAGGAGGAACTTTGAAGGAGTATACTTGAGATGCCTTGATCATCAAGAGGCCAAGCAAGTGATCTCTAAGTTTCATGGGAAACATGGCATAGGTCATGGTTCTGCCAATTCTTTGGCACACCAGATTCTTTGATTTGGTTATTACTAGCCCTGTGTATTCAAGGATGCACACCAGCATGTGAGGACATGTCACACTTGCCAGGTTTCTACACCAACGGAACGCTATTCAGCCATGCCTTTGCAGCTTGTCTAAGAGGTAAGGCCCTTTGCCCAATGGGAATTGGACTTCATTGGGGTTATTAACCCAAACTCTACTGTAGGGCATAAGTTTATCTTGATGGCTACTGATTACTGCAAGAGGTGGATAGAGGCCATACCGTGCAAAAACATCACAACGGAGGTGGTGATCAAGTTCCTCACCGAGTACATCACTACAAGGTTTGGGGTACCTTTTGCTGTGGTATGTGACAATGGCTCTGTTTTCTCTTCTGCTGAATTTATTTCCTAGGTGTATGATAACAAGATTGTCTTGAAGTATTCCTCAAACTATTATCCACAAGGAAATGGAGTTGCAGAGTCAACCAATAAGAACCTGTTAGGGGTGATTAAGAAATTGTTAGAGTATAACCCTAGAGATTGGCACACCCAGCTTACATTCGCATTATGGGCAGATAGGACTAGGATCAAGGCCACCTTAAACACCTCACCATTCAAGCTGGTATATGGCCAAGAGCCTGTCTTTCCTATCCATCTACAAATACCTATCCTTGAGTTCATGCAGAAATTCTACTCTAATGACAATAGGATAGAGGTGAGGCTAGCTACCCTATTAAAATTAGAAGAACAGAGAGATGCTGCCTTGCAGCAATTCTCTAGACACTGGGCTGTTGTCAAATGTTGGTTTGACAAAAGAGCTAAAATCAAAGCTTTCAAGATATCAGACCTAATGTTGCTTTGGGATAAAGCTGGTGAAAAGAAAGGCAATCACCAAAACTTTGAAAAACTCTAGTTGAGCCCTTATCAAATTGCTGAGATCCTAGGGGAAAATGCTTTCAGACTGAGTAGCCTAACTGGAGAACCTATTCCTTTTCCTATCAATGGGCAGTTCCTCAAGCACTATTTTGAATCTTAAGGCTTGTTAGTGGTTGTTATGTATATAAGTGGTTCGTTATCCTTATGTGAATAATTCATTTGTCTCCTGTTTGTAAATAATTTGCATTTATGTACATAGCTTTTGTGTTTTAGTTTGAAAGCAACCTTTTCCTTTATGTGAATAATTTGTTGTTCCTTGTGTAGATAATTTACTCCTTGCTTGTAAGTAGTTTACTGCTTTTTTGTTTTCTCTTTCCTTTTGTCCTTTGTGCTTCCTTTGTTGTTTGATCTTTGTTTTGTTTTGCTCTTTAGGGCTGATCTGTCTTTTCCATCAGAGGTTGTGGGCTATTATCTAAAGCATACTTTTTCATTAGGAGAGAAGTGGTTTAGATATTTTCAGGTTTTTTGTTCAGATGATTTTTTCCTCAATTCGTTGTTTCATGCTTGTTGTCAAAAAAAGTTGTGGGAAGTTCTGAAAACAAGGTGCCAAGTAAGAAATCCTTCATTAGCTCCCCTAAATCTATCACAAATCATTAAAATCATCTCCTCTTCTAGTAGTGTATTTTTCCTAAGATGATAGTGTTGTAAGATTTGAGTGAAAAAACTGATTTCCAAGTGTTGTTATGAGGTCCATTGTAGTTTTCAACTCAGATCAGATGTTAAACATTTGACATATTGAAAAAAAAAAAAAAACAAAGCAGAATTAAATGAAATATCTGAAACTCCAAAAGAAAAAGGAAAAGAGGTTGATATGATGGGTGATTCCAGTATCTCTATCAGGGCTATGGATGCCTATCTGGCAATAGAGCAATGTTGTGAGAGAACTAGAGGTATCTCCGTCGGGGCTATGGACACCTGACTGGCAGTGTAGCAATGCCCAGGATATAATTGCATGAAGGAAATCAACTCAGGTAGCTCAAATCTTACACATTGTTGTTCAAAAGATGAAGAAGCTTTATGAAGGAATGATGCACAATCAAGCACACATTGATTCGAGGGTAGCCATTGATTGGCTCACATTTGAGATTATAGCTCTACCTTGTTTCCTATAACTGACCCAACTGGAGTTGTGATGTTCATGAACCAGGAGTTTTGGGTAGCCGAATCCTTCAAATTCATGAAAATTGTTAAACCATTTCCCTAGCCGAGTCGCCATTTGTTATGCCTCGCATAACCACCCCACTTTGATCTGGATCAAAATGGGTCCCCCCTTTTTTTTTTTTCTCTACTTTCTATTATGTGTTTTTCTCTTTGGTTGCTTCTGAATTTTTCCTGGGTTTCTCTTTTGGTTTCGAAAACTTTGGTTATGTTTTAGCTTATTTTGGTTCCCTTCTTGCTAAGTATTCAATGAAGTAATCACAAGAAAAAGTGTATCATATGATAATATATCTTATCTCTTTTTGATGACTAATGGAAGCATCTATTTTGTAGAATAGACCATGCACATGGTGATATTTCTCGAGTGAGTCCACTTGAAAGGCATTCCTTAGAACGGTTGGTCATATTTCTCATTGAAGATGAAAGTCAGCAAGACCTTGCTCATGTCTTGCTGACTACCAGTGCAGTCCTATCGATATGCGTCTGTGTTTCCCATCAACAAGACCTCGAGATTGTCACAATGAGTGAAATTTACATATAGGCATCTGTCGACAAGACCAAGGTCATCGTCTTGGCGAAGGGGGGTACACTCGGCGAAGGCTCCATGTCTCACCGGCTAGCAACATTGGGCTAATATTTCGGCGGGAGTCATCTTCCTCACCAAGAAGTCTCAGCGAAATCTTCAAGTCACACCGACAAAGCATAGCAGAGGTCTATCGGAGTAAGGTCTGGCAGTCTTCCTGACCTATGAAGTCTCTCTGACATGTTGTTTCATCGGTGAAAGAATCAAATTGTCATGAAGACTGGGAGTTTCCCTTTGGCATGAAGTTCATTTTTAGAGAAAGGTCTCGACGAGACCCAAACGTTACACTAATCAACAGAAAGAATCCATACCGGTGGGAGATTTTTACTTTAGGGAGAAGTCTCAGCAACCTCACGAAGTCTCATCAACCGGTGGAGCTCGGGGTAACACTTCAACAAGAGTTATCTCTTCGGTGGCAGGTCTCAATGAAGTTCTAAGTGTCTCATCGACTGGCTTGGGAGGAAATTTTCAGCCAAATGAATAGCATTCAGTAGGGTGTCTTGGCGAGTACCTTTGGCCTCGCCAAGCTAGCACAAGAATAATTCATATCGGCAAGACCTCTCTGATGTCATAGCGACTGAAGGGTGAACGGATGGAGGCTTCTCGGCAAAACTTGGGTTGTCTGTGGGACATCTCTCTAATGAGAGCATGTTACGATGACACATTTGGAACAAAAGGAATACATGTTGATATAACTACAGCATGATCTCCTTGAAGTACTCTTGACTCAATGAAGGGAAATGAATGCGGTGAGAGGTCTCACCAATGACAAGGGTGGGCTCGAGGAGAAAGCAAGGGGTCGCTGTGACGTCTCCCCGACCTCAAGATCTCTTGCCGAATGGTGAAGACTCAGTGAAGGATCATGCCTTCGCCAAAAGGTCTTATCGAAGGAACAAATTCACACCGAAATGAGAAGACCGGAGCTCGAGGGGGGACAGAAGGAAATCAGCCCCAAAAAAACAAAGGAATTCGTTGTGAGGTCATGGCAATGAGCGGTGGTCTCAACGATAGTGTAGGGTGCTCGCTGAAGGATTTGCATCCTCGCCTTAAGGTCTAGGTGTCTACGAAGGGTTATACTGAAATGGAATGGGCTTGGCAGGAAGAAAACAATGATCGGGGAGACTCCAAAAGGAAACAAAGACTTCGCCATGTAGTCCTGCTAATATGCCAAAGTCTTGCTGACAGCGGTAGGTTTACAAATGAAAAAAAATAGTAGTATAACCATGGAGAGCTCGCCATGACCTCAGGCCGATCAAAAAGTCATACCGAAGCTTAAGGAGCTCGATACCTGGAGAAGAAGAGTGAGCTAGGAAAGAATAAGAGGATTTCACTTTGAGGTCACAACATCAAGTGATAGTCTTCCCAACATGAAAGATGAGTTCGCCAATGGGTCCTAGGGTTTGCTATGATGTCCTACTAACTGGCGGTAATCATACCAATGGTCTTTAGGAGCCCGATATGACTTTTGTCACTCGCTGAAACGTCATACCGATCATCTTGTTTCTTGCTGATAGCTACTAGGCTATATCATCGCATCGGGGAGACACCAAGGGTGTCTCACCGACATGCGATGCTAAGAAAATTGCTTTTGACCGGCAAAGGATCCTATGTGGCCTATGATCATCCAATCAAGAGAACCAAGATAAGCCATTGACCAATTGATAGCCCCTGTGTAAGAAGACCAACAGAATACAAACCAGATGGATTCCTTCTAAGAACAGATAGTGATAGATTGGCTCAGTTGAGATGTTCAGATTTGCAAGGAAGCCCGAGGGTGTTTCTAGAAGAATGGTCAATGTACAGAAAATCCCAAGACATGAGGGAAGCTGAAAGAAAGATGAAGGATCTATGACTCACAAGGATAGCTGTAGCAACTATTGGCAAGGAGGTAGATCAACATTAATGAAGATATTTTTAGCATCCAAGGTAGATTGCAAAGGGAGTTCAAATATGGACACCGAGATAGAAGAGTAAATACTACAGCAACAAAAGATCTATAAATCTTTCCCAGAAATCTTTCATCAACATGGACAACAAGGATTCACATTGAATGCATAACCGAATTTCCTCAAAAAGGATCTGAGGGCCGACCTTCATGCAGTATAGCAGATATTTTTTTAAAACCCTAGTGCAGGGGATAGCACATTCAAGTTGGTACATTTTGTATATAAGGCATGCTTGCCTCTTTGCAAAGGTTAGAACTTTTTTTAGACAAAAAAAGAAGTAGAGTTATTCAGTTAGATTTTGAAGAAAACACTTCTAGATTAGAATAGCTAGGTTTAGATAGCTGGAGACTGAGAACTATTAGGAGGGAGTCAGTTAGTGAAAGGAGAGATTTGTATCTTGATTCTTAGTAATAAGAGCTTCTCTTTGTCTTCTTGGTCAACAGTAAGATTCTAGTACAAACTGTAATGCATTTTCAAAGTTCTCTTATTGTAGTTGGAAACAACCTGGAAACTCATATTCTCTTTACACTGGTGATTGTAACAGCTGTGTAAATATTGTTCATCTGTTTTAATAACAGTATAAACAATCAGAGTTTAATCTACTTCATGTTTTGTTCCTGAATGACATTTGTTTTAATTTGATCATTTGATTTGTGAAGTCTTTAAGGAATGAAATTTCATTTTTGTTTTATTTGATCCATCTTTTGTTGTTTCTTTAAAACCCCTATTAAAGTAGGTTTTATTTTCATGTTTGATCTTAGAATTATCCAAAACCTCAACACCAATAGGCCCCTTGAATATTACTATTGCATTGACCACTAAGTAACATCAGCACAGTTGAGACCCAACTACAAAGACCTTGGTAGCTAAGGCATCCATGTGTTTCCTTTCTCTTTCAGGAGAAGCAAAGTAGTAATATTATGTTTGCATTGTTTTGGTGCCAAAATCACCGTCAACAAGACCTAAGAGAGGGAGAGTGAGTAGGAGGGAGAGGGGGTAGGAGGGAGAGGGTTGAGCAAAAGAGAGAGATACCTAATAAAGGGAGAGGGGAGGGTTGAGAGAG